>JAVSIQ010000879.1:0-50151 GCA_038502775.1 Hippodamia convergens | reverse complement strand
TCAAATCACCACTGTTGTCAACTTGTACAATAACAAATATCTAGAGCAACTGAGAGGCGGAAAAAATGAAATGTCCGGATGTGCCCCGTGTCCGAATCTGCCCCCCTCTACCCTACATAATTTTAAACTCCAGTAATCAAAAATGAGAACGTACCGAAATAAATGTTTTATGTTTAATACTCTCTTTTTTCTCTTTATTTTTCTTCCACCATAATGAGTAACTATAAGGTAGCACTTTTTTGACAAAACTCGTAAATATTAGGGCGGCATAACAGGTATTGCACACGGGCGCTCGAACAGCTAGCGGCGGGCCTGTCCTTTCTTCTCTCAAAACTACCGCTTGGGCACATTCCTCTTGGGTCAAATTGCGTGTTTCGCATGGCATAGCGATCGAGTGTAGAAAATCAAAAGAAAGAAAAACTATTGATAACTAGAATCTAGAATTGATCGAGAGCAACTGATTTTAGAATGGAGCCAATACATTCAAAATCTGATATCATCTTTTTTCATTCCTGCTGGGAAAAAACTTCTGTATTGGAGAAAAAACCTTGAAAGTGGATAACATATGCATGCATATTTCTAATAGAAATAATTATCATTGAGTTATAAAAATTATCATTGAGTATATAAAATTATCATTGAGTTGTAAAATAAATTTGAGATTTGCATAATGAGCGTAAATGTTTTTGCGTAAACCGTCGCACGGAAAATACGCCGCCCAGATAACCGAATGAATCTTATTATTATTCAAGTATGAGCCAACAATCGATTATGCTGACAATATATTGGGCGATTTGGAAACCATGTCAATATTGCAATGCTCTGAGATATCGAAAAAAACCCAGGATTATGTAGGGGATTATCCTACTATATAAAACGAAGTCGGCAATTTTGTTGGTTACACCATTTACTCAAGATAAGATGAACTGTTTGTTATGAAAGATTCTTTGTTTGGATTTTTTTCACGGCGGCATTAATATAAAATACATTAAAACTCAGAAGAATTTGATGAAATGGAAAAAAATGGAAATAATAATCCTTCTTGCGAATAATGCCAGTAGGTGTCGCTACGGTTAATAGCGTTTTCTTGAATTCAGTGAACTACATTTTCTAATAATATTAACGCATTTGAGTCCATATGTTATCACACCTATCTTTTTTCCGACCACTACGGAAAATTTTATGACAAAATGTTTCGAACAAATCCCCATTCTGATATTATCCCCATTAGATGGCAATGTAAACAAATACTGTGTATTTTTAGTTGCAAGACTTAGACTTGGAATTCTAAGGTCTTCGAGCAGAACTGAGTGCCGATTCACAATGGACGTAAATTTGATCATTCAAAGTGAAATTATTGGTCTACTGCTTTGTTATAAATCTATAGATAGTGCAACAAACGAGAATGAAGCTACAAATTATCCTACTGAGTTTTTGAACTCATTGGATTCTCCAGGTTTACCACCATACAATTTACAATCGAATATTGGATCAGTGGCTTTTATGTTGAGAAATCTTAACCAGCCAAAATTATGCAACGGAACACGTTTGGTGATGCACCTTAAAAGTAACGTGATTCATTGCACAATACTGATAGAAAAGTATGAAGGTGAGGAAGTTCTTATTCCCAGAATTCCGATGATCCCAGCAGATATGCCATTTGAGTTTAAGAGAATTCAATTTCCCATTCGTCTTGCGTTTGCTATGAAAATTAACGAATCACAAGGCGAGTCCTTGGGCGTGAGTGGCTTAAATCTGAAAAATGGTTGTTCTTCTCATGGCCAGTTGTATATTGCCTTTTCACCAGTCAGCAAATCTTCTGCCCTATTCATTCTCGCACCCAGGAAAAAAAAAGAAAATGTTGTTCATCGCAAGGAACTACAATGACGGAATTGTAAAATTGAAATATAAAAAAAAAATTACCTCTTTACTTCTTAAATAAAGACAATTCTTTTGATGTATGAATAACAATGTACATACCTATTTCAATGCAATTATACCTTTTATATATTTTGTACTTTGGTATTTTTTTTTGTGTTTCACCAAATATATGCACTGAATAGACCAGATCTCAATCGATTCCTCTCTTCCTTCAAAAAAGAAATAAAATCTGCAATACTTCTTGAACCGTGTCACTTAATCTATATTCATACATATATTGTTAATTTATTTTCCTTTCAATTGTTTTCCAACTTGAAATGTAGTCCAGGTTTGTTAACGGTTGTCTCTCATATCTCATATTTTGTCACTTTGTTTTCAGTGTATCCTGATTTTTCATGTCAACGAATTTACGACCAGAACAGAATCCTTATGGAATTCTGATAACTGTTGGCCCTTTGTTTTTCTCCCTAAATTGCAAACTATTATAATCTTGAAACTATAAATGATGAAATCTTTAGGTGATACAAACAACAAAGATATTATTATTATTATATTTCTTTCTTGAAAAACAGTGGTTAGTACAACTTTTTTCATCTCTAGCTTATCTAATTGACAATTGCCACAATTGGTCCCACCTTACGCTCTTTAGTTTCTGAGATAGGAAATGACAACATTTCCAGACGATATGTTTAGCGCAACACATATTGTACAGGACAATTTTATGTCCACTTTCAAGGTATTTTACTATAATAATTTATTAAAATATTAAAGTTGCTCATTTTTATTAATCGATTTAGGCAGTGCGTAGGTCAGCTAGTTTTTTATATTAGTAGGTTAAGATTGGCTGTATATAGGATAGGAAGTAGGATGGTGTTATTTTCTGGGGAAGCTGCTCGACTGTGGATTTGGTATTTTTACGTCAGAAGGCAATGCTACGTTCCATGCTCAATATGGGACATAAAGATTCCTGTAGGGAACATTTAAAACAAAATCAAATAATGATACTGTATGGTCTTTATCTCTACCGGGTATTATTATTCATGCAAAAACACCCAAATTATTTTCATAGATACAGAACTAGTAGCAAAAAAAGACATACTGAACTTCATTTTTATCCTCCCCACATTCTAAGTCTTACAGAGAAATCAGGTTGTTTAACGCCCTTTAAAAAGTTTGAGACTAATCATATTTCTTCAAGAAGAGGTAGCACTGCCTGCTGATGTGGACCTTATTCCTTGGAAGTATTCTTTATCTTTTGTAAAACACTGATCTAGTCTTATTGGTATAATTAATGGATTAAAAATACAGATTTTACCAAATTCGATGGCCTTTTAGGCGTTTCTGGAGAACTGAATCTATTCGAAATCTGAAAATTGGGATTGTGATATTGTGCCACATTATTTACCGAGCTAAAATATTCTTGGAGCCTGACCACTTTCAGTTATAGAGGGAGAGAAAAAAAAACTCGAAAATGTTTTTCCTGTTTTTTTGTTTTCTAATTTGATGGAGTATTCAATGCCGATTACATTCGTACAAAAAACATTGCATTCGTCAAAATACTAACAGGGCTTTCCAAATGTTGGGTCAGAAATTGGGATCAAGATTAGTTCTTAACTTTCGTTTTTCAAATTTAAACCCTATTTTTTATGATTGTGTTGGAATTTGCGAAGGAAAATGATTATAATGTTCTGACTTGTTGATGCTCTCAAAATTAATAATTCTTGAGTTATTCAGGATTTTATGTCGTAGGTAATGAATTCATGAAATCTGTTCCATATCAACAAAGATATTCAAAAATCCTCATCAAATGAAAAAAGTAAAAAACTCATGAGCTCAATAAATGCCAGTCGGAAGGATAAATGGAATAGTGTAGTCACAAATATGAATTTTACACACTAAAGTAGGAGTTCATGGGATGTTTTGATAAAAATAGGTGAAGCTGCACCTCTCGCGATATCATCTTCGAAAATTAACCCTAAATTGATTGCTCGTCATCTTGTTAATGTCTCTAATTCAGTTAAAATATCGAAATCCCAAATCGAAGATATGAATTTGAAAAAACATAAATTAAGGACATCAAAACATACCGTGAATGTTATTTCTAACCCATTCAATATGGATGAATTAATTTCAGCGATCAAATACACGAAATCTTGAAAAGCAGTCGGTTTTGATGCAATCTATCCAGAATTTATCAAACATTTAGGAAAACAAGCCCTGTCATGGTTATTATCTTTTTATAATGATAAATATATTGAATTCCGGCAATTTCGCGACCGAATTTCGCAAAGCTAAAGTAGTAGCAATTTTTAAACGTGGAAAAAATTCTTCTGATCCGAGTAGTTACCGTCCTATTAGTTTATTGAGCGTCCCTTTCGAAATTTTATAGAGATTGATTCTATTAAGAATAGAATCAACTATTCAATAATTATTACAGAACTATCAAGGCGGTTTCAGGAAAAATATGAATTGTTGCTATCAGGTTTTTAGCCTCACAACATTTATTGAATCAGGGTTCAATCAAAACAGGAACAGCATTTGTGGATTTATCAGCTGCCTATAATACAGGATGGGGAGATGGATTAATTTATCAACTATATAATCATTTGAAATGTGGAAAAATGCTTAGACTATTGGAAAATGTGTTATCCGAGTTTTTGTCTATAATAATATTAGTAATTTCGAAACTTTGAATAATGGTGGGTGGGATGAGCTCCCCCCAATGTTCAACGAAGTTGGCAAATTTTCAAAGCAGTCGGAAAATTTTCAAAGCAGTCAGAAGATTTTCATAGGAGTTGGAAAAATTTTCAAAGCAACTTTCAAAAGGGTTGAAGAATTTTCAAACTAGTTGACGAAATTTCAAAGCAATTTAAAAAAGTTCAAAGCAGTTAGTTAAATTTCAAAGCAGTTGAAATACATAATTCCGAGAGAGTTATAAAATACGAAGGAATCTGAATTAGAAAAAACAAGTTTGCAATCAGTACTTGACAATCATGATAAAAGGAATATGTATTTCTTGTATCATGCTTGACAATTTATGTATCGCCGGCAATAAATGATATTGAACCCAAAATTTTCAGTTGAGGATTCTTCAATTACGTCGCATGGACTGTGTCATAAAAGAACCATCGGTATCATAAATCTAAGCTGTTACTATCACATAAGCAGAATCATCATTGGGTACCTATGCTCTTTGTAATTTGTGTTATAGTTTTGCGAATAAACAATATGTATGAATGAATTCAAATAATGACCCGAAAAAGATTAGAAAGTTTTAGTTATGTGGTACCTTAAAAAGATTACAAAAAAATTTCCGAACAGAAAATGCACGACGGACAACAAGTGTGAAAGAAAATAATGGGCAGTGACCACAGAATATCGGAAGGCAATTCGTTTTTTTTTAACAATAAAAACTGAAATTACCTAAGAAACATGAATCCAACACAACAAAAATCATTCAAAACACTAAATATATTCTAAATTCCAAACGCTGCAAAGTGTTCCAAATCGCCAACTCAAATTAGAGAATTATGTTCAAAATTGTTTCTTCCATATGGCCGATTTAGGGCAAAACCGTTTCCCTACTAAATTGAGAATCTGTTTTTCCAGAAGTATCTTGATTAATGACCCCCTCTGACACACATTTGCTGTTCTATTCCTTAGTTATGTTTTTTTCTCAATTTCATGAAATCTGTTGCCGAAAGTAAGGCTCATTTTTTTATCAAACGAAATATATTTTCTGAAAATCTATTCCCATTATTCTGTGGAATGGACTCATGGTAGGGATGAGCAGTTTCAATATTATGAAACTCATCTAAGTGGTAAGTAATTAATTTTGATTTTTCATCTATCCAACATTCAATCCCGTATTTTTTTATTTCATGAAATCTGCTTTTCTTGTGAAAAAAATCTTGATTTATGATGCTTGAACTTTTGAGATACATCAAAGAATGAAACAAAAAATATGTCTCTAAGTTTCAAACATACTTCAAGATACTCCTCATAAAAAACAACGATTCCATGAAATGAAAAAACTCACATTATTGAATACTGGTTATTGGAAAATCAACGTTGATTTCTCATCAATTTGATTTCTAATATCTACTTCTTCCACAGAATAACAAGAATAGATTTTTCAGGAAAAATATTTTTCCTGATGAGAATGATGCGTGCCTTCGCTCCCAGATTCCATGAAATAAAGAAAAGCTACAAAACTGCAAAACAAACAAGTAGGGTTTCTCAAAGTTTCAAGCAACATCAAGATACTCTCCATGAAAAAAAAAAACAGATTTCATTCAATCTACTTAATTGAATGTTCTGTAGATGGAAAAAAGTTAATTAACCCTATTTCTGTTGAAATTCATCACTTTGAATTTTTTTTACCGAAATAAATATTATACTATAATATGTTACAGTTTCCTGTTAATTCAATGTACAGGGTGGGCAAAATTGGTGATACATGAACTATGTACAACTTTTTAACTTAACGAGATAAAGAAAAATGAATGGCACATTACGGTGGTCTTTTTTAGAGAAACTGATAATTCCATCAACTGCTTTATTCTTTTGTTTTCGAGTTATATGTCAAAACTGAAATTTGGGCGATTTCAACTTTTGTCATTATCTCCGTTCCTGTTTGTGCTAGGATGTTGAAACAAAAACATTATACCGGCACTTTTTTCATAGCAATCCAGTAGCTTACTTTGTTCATTCCCAAGAGGTTTCCTTGCCGAGCTATGACATAAATTAATTTTTTTTCTTATGGAAACAATAGCTTCAAATGGCTCAGGAAGAATCGCCTTTTTTCTCGTTTCAGAAATATATTATACATCATACATTACCCTCAGATTCATCCAAATATTGAATTATTGAGTATTAAGAAGGCCTAATCACCGAATAATATGTCTCTACGAATGGTGTCTCAATTATCATGCCATTAAATACTTGATTCAATTCTCTGTGGTTTGATCTCTGTTCGGAACAACTGTTAATACGAAGTCATTATTGCCGCTAAAATAAAAAATGTCAACATATCATATTTCTCGTAGGTGGTTTGCGAACATTTCCTTATTGTCGGCAATAATAACTTCCCATTTATAAATTTCAAGATGGTTTCGAGGCTATACATAAAGTAACGAATGCATTTCTAAAATGGGTGGTTAATTTCAAAATTATTTGATTTATTCTGAATATTCGGTTTCTTTTCTGCTTTTTTCTTTTTTCATTTCAGATTAAGAATCGTGAGCCGTTTTGGGAAGAATCTATCGACGGATAACATGAAGATGATCTCACACTAATGTCTTTCAAGATTTTTCCTGATATTTAATATTTTATGTTATTTTTTTACGGGGTGGCAGGTTTTTTCGGCTGAGGTTTTTTTCCCTGGTTCTATAGTATCGTATGATACTAGTGATGATAGTATCGTATGATTCTATAGTATCATACGAAGAATGTTATGATACCCCGTTCTTTTTTTACCTCAGCTTAGGTACTTTTTGTTTCAACATTTATTGTATTATTTTAGCTCTCTATTTTCATAAGAATATATATATATATATATATATATATATATATATATACTTCAAATTTGAGTAATGTAAAATTATTCTGAACAGAGATCGAAAAACAGAGAATTTAATCAAGTATTCAATGGCAAATTAATAATGACACTATGCGTAGAGACATATTTTTCTGTGATCAAGCCTACTAAATATTCAATGATTCAAATTTCACATACAACTACTATATTTTTCATGATATCTGAATGAATCTGAGGGCGATGTATGATGTATGATATATTTCTGAAACGGGAGAAAAATGGCGATTCTTCCTGAGCCATTTGAAACTATTGTTTCCATAAGAAAAAAACACAACATTATGTTATAGCTCAGCAAGGAAACCTCTTGGGACAGAAACAAAGTACGCTACTGGATTGCTATGAAAAATATATATAATGTTTTCATTTCATTTGGAACACCCTGTGACGAATTTTTCAAAATTCTAGAAATGTACAATATTTCCATAGTCTTCTACTTCAAAAATGTGAAAAAGGGTTGTGCTTAAGATATCTAGATTAGGAATAACAAACACAATACCGAATACTCTTATCTCCCTCTTTTCTTCAGTTTCTTGACGATATTTTGGAAAGCAACAAATTGAGTACGAATTTATTCAGAATTGCCTACCGTATCAAATTCGAAAACAAAAAAATTGTTGGAAATTTTTCTTCACTCCCTGTATAACTGGAAGTGGTCAGGCGCCAAGAATATTTTAGCTGTGAAGATAATGTCAAACAATATGATAATCCCAATTCTCAGATTTCGAATAGGTCCAGTTCTCCAGAAACGCCTAACAGGTCGTCGAACTTGGTACAGCCTGTATAATACTACTACTATTCCTACTATTTTGAACAACATTTTATTGAATGGAGTAATATTCAGAAAATTCTCTTGATTTTTCTTAAAGTGTGCAGACTGGGTGAAGTGTGGGTCATTTTATGATATTGTTGTCGTGAGGCTTCTATGAAGAAATTTCATTTGAATTGAGTTCTTCCAATAGTATTTCTATGTAACTATATCTGAAGTTACGGTGATTGGTGAAGTTCATATTTTTGAAGAGATATTGTAAATTTTTACGAAAGCTGCATTCTTCAGAAACTTCAAATAGTTATAGTACTATGCATTATACCATCCAACTGACTTAACATCAGAGCGTAAGTCGCTATGGCTCCAATAATAGTCATAATAAGCCCTTCATCAACAACGAAGAAACCCTTTATATCAACTATTTTCTGGTGATGCAGCATCTCCATTAAATACGGATTCACCTGCAACATAACTTGGACATATTTTCTGTCACGACTCATAATAATGAAGAAAACTCTCTGATGAATGATTCCTTACTTTCTCCTGGGCCAGTTTTGGTAGAGTCGGATAAATAGAGATAATGGTTTCCTTCATTTCTCCCATCTGAAATGAGTTTAAATGAAAAAAAAAATGTATAAATATTCAAGAAAATATGAAGTTCAAGTGCGGAGATATCAACATTGAAATACATATTTCAAAACTCAATCATCTTTCTCCAAATAGAGAAGATTCGGGTGACTTGGGACAATGATCAATATTGCAGATTTTTTCTTTCTTGCAATGATTTGACGGAAAAAATAAACGAATTCGGGTAAGTAAAATAATTTGTTTTATGACCGCCATATACTTCCTATTGCCCTATACCTACATGCGTTTCACTGTTTGATATGTAATTTTTTTTATGAATACATGGGACATCGGGATATAAGAAATGTCATGAAACAATGTTGTTTCCATATCAAACCGCAACATGATTCTCATTTATTTATTTTTTTTATAGGGTGACTTCGGACAATGCCGAATGACTACTAGAGGCCCATTGGCAGAAAGAAATATACCGATTTTCTCAAGTACGCTTAGCGAGGCGATTGAAAAAATCATTCAACATACAGTGAAACTTCCCGAAAATACAACATATTGAAATATACTTTCCGAAAAAAAAAACGAAAAAATATGAATTTATGTGGGGGGTCAAACTCGTCTGTTTTGAACACTGTCTTGTCTGCAATTATATTAGTAAGTGACTGGTGACTGTGGTTTTCCGTCAGAAAAAAAATTCTTCACATTTTTTCCACAAAAATACCACCAAAATATTTTCTGGCTGTACTAGAGGATTTTTATTCAATTTTCCTACATAATTCAGCTATATAATGATGAAGATAATACACTGTTTCAGGTCACATCTTCCATTGAGAAAATTTTTTTTCTTTACGAATTACAAGTATTCAATTATGAATATATTTGTATTCAAATCGTTTCATTCGACATAATCCTTTCCAAAATATCGAGAAAAAAACCAAAGAAAAAAGAAGATAAGAGTTTTCGGTATTATGTTTGTTATTTCTAATAAAGAAATCTTAAGCACAAATCATTTTCACATTTCCGTAGTCGAAGACAGTAGTAAAATTGTTCATTTTGAGAATTTTGAAAAACTCATCACAGGGTGTCCCAAATGTTGAGTCAAAAATTGGGAGCAAGATTGACCCATAACTTTTGTTTATCAAATTAGAACCCTTTTTTCATAATTTCGTTGGATTGTACGTAGAAAAATGATGATCATGTTCTAACATGTTGATGCTCCTAAAAATAATAATTCTTGAGTTATTCAGGATTTTCTGATTTCATATCGTATAGCGTCAAATGTATAGAATCTGTTTTATATCATATCATATCTATGACCAAGGTCATAGAAGATGAATTATTCCAATAACTCACTTATGACACACCTCTTTTCTGAATCCATTTATCATTGTTGATATAAAACAGATTTCATGAATTTGACGCTACACACGAAATAAAATCCCAAATAACTCAAGAATTATTAATTTTAGGAGCATCATCATGTTAGAACATTATCATCAATTTTCTTCGCACAATCCAAGGCAATCATAAAAAATATGAATCATAAAGGAAAAATTCAATGTAATGGGCCAATCTTGATCCCAATTTTTGACCTTACATTTGTAACACCCTATGACGAGGTTTTTAATTTTAAAAATGTACAATATTTTCACTGTCTCCGACTACAAAAACGGTTTGTGCTGAAGATATCTAGATTTGAAATACTCTTATCTCCCTTTTTTCTGCAGTTGTTTTCAGATATTTCAGTATTTTGACGAATGCAACGATTCGAGTACGAATGTATTCCGAATTGCATACTCTATTAAATCCAAAAACAAAAAACAGATCATGCCCCAAGAATGTTTCAGCTGGGTAGATAATGTCACACAATAAATAATCCCAATTTTCAGATGTCGAATAGGTTCAGTTCTGCAGAAACGCCTAATAGGCCGTCGAATTTGGTACACCCTGTATACTAATTAATAGTCCGAACCATTGAACATGTTCGAGTTTGTTCTCAGATGAAAATAGGTCCCTCTTTTTGAAATACGAGTTAAATTTCGAAATGGTCCCAAGTCACCAGAATAGACGGTAATTTTTTAGTGAATCAAGTTTCTACCTTGTATTTCAGATAAAGACAGTGGATGAAGAACTCAATGGTCCTCTTGAGAGATAACAAAGCCCATAGACTTGTAGATAGGGAATGTGTCTTTGTCATCATTTGGAACACTAAAAGGATGGACATGAAAAATTCTCTATCTGAAACACATAAAATAATTTTCCAGAAAGCGGCACAAACATTGCTGATGGTCATCAAGTATTCATTGTAAGTATCCAGGAACAGTTGAAGATCTCCACTGCTAATGTTGCTCTTGTTCTTGAAATTTTCCAAAGTATCCCCTCATATGACACCTATCACGAAGAGTGACGTAGTGAACTCTGTGATTTTGGTGGACTTCAGAATTTCAGAATATATCCAAAAAAATGATGTAAGCATACCAGGAATGGAACCAAAAGACGATAAGGAGTGCGGGATTGCCCAATTAATTAAGAAGGCGGTCACAATAGTACACTCCAAGATGAATAAGAATGTTATGAGTTTCTTAGTTCTCATCAATTTCAATTTCAGATCCTTCGTTAGAATCATCGATTCTAGCGTCATTTTTTTTTCAAGACTGTCAGGTAAAAAATGGGGTATTATTGAGCATAGCATTGAGAACAGTTGATACCAAAACAGCTATAAGTATCTATAGAACTGTTGAAGGTTCGTGGACAATCATCAAGGATTACTGCAGGTAGAAAAACAAGCACATAATGAAAAGACCTATCACAATTAATCCTAGACACCTTAAACTCCTTATAGGGGATTTTCTCAAAAATTTGAGGCATAAGTAGTTATCCACAAATAAAAACATACTGGAGCACCTCTTCAAAACAATCAAGAAACATACTGAAATATACTTTATTATGGCCTCATCAATGGAACTCAGAGTGATGAGTAATAATGTCCCTTTCACATTGAATTTGTTCAGTTGTGTTTGCCCGAGTCCACAAGGTTTTCTTTATTTATTCATCGAATTGAATGTCTCTTGTAGTAATTCTACAATCGATAAATGGAAATGCAACTCAATTATATAAATCGCCTTGCCTTTTAATAATATACCTGACACAAATAGCAACATAATCGAGCTTATCACCGAACCAACTAGATCTGAATCAACAACGAACCATCTAATCTTGATCTCATTTTCATCAACTACCACCTGTTGGAATATCGGACCATGCAGTAATCTACGGAACTGTTCAGCTCAATGTTTGCATGCCAAACAAGTGCAGAACCGAAGTTTTGAGGATGGTCGACTTTGATCGGTGGTATGAGGGACTTTCCGTCATTGATCCAACCTGATCGCCAAAGTTGGCATTCCGCTCCTGCGAAAATCTTGAGCCTCGAGATTACCATGTCTGAACCATGTGATGTTTACTTTGGAAAAGTTAAAAAAAATCATTTACGTAACATTGAATTGAATCAATCTGTTCAAAATCCGGGTTGTTCTGGTTTTGTTAAATAACTGTGAAGGACTGTAATTGAGTTGGAGATGGTAGTGTAAAAACATTTATCCACTCCTATTGAATAATGTATTCATTATTCAACTGCATTTGAGCAATTAATAGTATCTATGAACAAACAGCGGGAGTTATAATAACTCCCGCCTATAACTCCCTGTGATTAATCAGAATAGACTCATAGAATTATTTGACAACCGAACCTCAAGCTACTTCTGTGCTTCTGTACGAGCCGGTTGACAGAGAGCGAACATCTCATTATTGTTATCGATGGGAGTAATGTCACTTGAATAATTCTGACGTTTTCAAATTCAGTCGACACCTAATTATTGTTGTGAATGTTTTTCTGAATAAGACCTTCGATAGTGAGGATGAAATATTATGTAGGTACACTTCCAGAAATATGACAAGCAGCTAGTTCTACAGTAGGTACAGAATTTATTGCCCGCGGGAAATCCCAAAACAAATAAATATAAAGGTGTATCAAAAAATTTCAAGAATGATGTGTGATACTAAGAATGTATATTATTATAGTTGTGGATAAAGTATAGTATTCAACTTGCAGTAATGGTCATAACTCCCTTAATGAATTACAGCACTCGCCTCCGGCTCGCGCTGCAAACTTCATCTGCGGGAGTTATGACTTGCATTACTGCTCGTTAAATAATATACTATTATTGACATCATTCACAATCATATTATGAATAAGTCATCCGCCAAGAAGTTATTACAGTAAAAATACAAATATTAATGTCATCTATAAATTATTCAACACAAAACAGAGGTAATCTAGAGAAGTTCAGAATGAGGGGTCAGATGAAGTCAGACTGAGACTTTGAGATAGTTCCATTAATTCAAAATCAAACTCAACGTTTACAGTGATAGAGCAATCCAAATTGATTGCGAGAGCCTCGCTATTCCCTCAGAAAAACAGAAGGTTGAATAATGAATCATTAGAGAGGTCTGAAGTGTAATGAAAGTGAGATCAGGCCTCAGAGGAGAAACGTGTATTGAAAACTTAGTAGGCTAAGTTTGTTCTTCATTGAGATTTTTACGATGCAAGAATATCACGATCGGGAAATCAATATTTATAATATATAGCGTTGGTCTATAAGAGAAGGTTGATTAAGCAATTGATACAACACTTACAGTGACGAATTGCTTTTAGTAAGCAGGATTAGTGTTCATCAGAAAAATAAAGGATACAATTGAAAATTATGAGGATTATAACATGAGAGTACTATGTATAAATTAAAACCACTAATCCTTTGGCTTTGAGAAAGCAGAAGGCTTGAGATCTTACTTGCTCAGTGGTTCAAATGAATGAAATTGAGAATTTTTTATTCATTTTGCGGAGATCATACCAGTTGGATGGTTTTACCAATATTTAAGGAGACCGCTCAAGGTGAAGCAGGGAGTAAGGCTGTCAATCAGGTTCAATGTTTCGGCTACTTGATCGTTCAAATACTTCAGAGAAGTTCACTTGGTTTTATTGAGAAAGAAGACTAATTCCATGATTCACATTTGCGTTTGAGGATTTTCATTCATCTGAAACGCGAGAATAATTATTAGCAAGTATTATGAAAAGTGAATAGTTGAGAAATAAGATGAATCGATTAACATAATGAGATGCACATGAGAATATAATAAATCAGAATTTTTGTCGAAATTTTGGAAAAAACAAAGGATCTGCTTTTTGCTTGAGTTGTTGACGTCTCATTGGTTCCATCAGCTAATAAAACTTCATGAGAATTTCAAGATATCGTTTTCATGGAAATGAATTTCGTGAACAGAACTGTATTAACTGACTCGCGAAACAAAAAGGGATTTAGGTGGTTGAAGAGAAACTGACTTATCACTGTGATAAATTACTATCAAACTTCAAATAAATGTCGAAGCTGACAACAGTTTTTTTTCCATGGCACACTTCGCTTTTCACAATGAAGAAATTACAGTTTTTATGTGTTGGGTGTGTGTTGAATTCATCTAATCTAAGAAAATTGCTACAAACTCGTAGTAAGCTTTCTATTGCGTTATCAAATTCTGACGATTTATTCATGCATGGGAATGTATTTTATTTTTTTAAAACGGAAAAGGTGCTCAGTGCAGCAAGAAGTCAAGAGACCGAATTTGCTTCAAATTAAATGAGGATGCAAATAGTAATTTTTATTGTTGGAAAAACCAGTTTCGTATCATTTTTTAATCACAAAATATTCAGACTCGCTGCAGTACTGAGGCCATTGGCAGAATAGAAAGGAAATGATTTCATGCAAAAGGTACTCCTTGATGCTCAAAACCTATGTCTCAACTTTCATGAAAATATTTCAAGCAGTGTATTTTGTGTCTGGTTGAAATTTTCTTGATCGTTTGAACTTGATTTTCTAAGCGTTTGTCTTCCTCCGGTGAAAATAAGTGTGGTCATTGTAGGAGGAAGGTTGTGGATTCGGTTAGCTTTGTGGATTGTGGTACCCATTTTCACCCTAACTTGTTACAGTTTTCCAGTTAACCTTATATAGAAAATATCAAATGAATATACAAATATAACAAATTTTATTATATCATAAAATTATACACTGAAAGTCAACAATCATGGTACGAAATAATGAGACTCTATCAAACTATGGTTAACCAGAAAATAACTGATTAATAACCTTTGTTATTATGAAAAAAAAAATAGGTATAATGTATTGGATACTTTATCTCAGGTGGAATTCTCTGTTCTAACAAGAACAGGCCTATGTGAACACAATATTACTTCAGCAAAATTATTCAATATCGAACTTACTATCTAAATCTGGTGTGAAAATAACAATTAAAAAAAATATATGAATGGTTAGAAAATAGCTGTTTTCTTTTTTCAAATTTACTTAACTTCTAAAAACAATCAATGAAGAGCTGGCTGCTGCAAACTCGCAGGGATGGACGATGTGATCTCCCGAGGGGTTGATGGAACCTCGTGGTGAACTTTCCAGGTGTGACTTCTTGTTGAAGAAAAATGCCGAAATAATCTCAAAAAATATATCTCACTCAATATGTCTAATGATGGTGTTGATTCAGATGAGGGATGACTTCAAACGATGGATATAAATCGCCGTTGTAGATGTAGATTTTAAAGTACTGATAAGTCTAAAATGGACGAACATATTTTTTACACCTCTGTTGAAATTTACAATATGATTCTTATTCTTACCCTCAGTCTCACAAACTTGCTTCACAAACGAATCAATGATTTTATAACTAGGCTTATCCGGTAAAACCGTAAATTATTCGCCTTAACAAAAGGAATTATTCAGCTATCCAAAACTCGAAAATTTGCCGTTGTCTACTCCAATTGCGTTACCGCTCTCATTAGATTCGAAACGAAAAAGAAAGATGCATCTAAAATCGGGTTCGGTCTTACGAACATATTGCCATGAAAAACTCTAACATGCGTATTAATTATTTCTTGCTCTTTATGTCGATGATAATTGAAGTGAATGAATCGGATCTATGTTAACTATATAGGATGGAAATAAATTCATGAATATGAAGTGACGCCTATTTAACCGAATGTGATTTTTTATGAAATATTAAGGCGCTATCAATTCTATATCGTAACAAACTGTTTCACTAAAGCCGGAGCTTTAGGACCCGATAGGGTAATACTATGTTGTGGACCACCGCAGCCGAGTTCAGAAGCTGATCATTTGTTTGCGCGTCTGCAGTGGCTATTTCAGGAGCTGTTTGATGGCTTCAAGAGGGAGATTGAGGAAAAATACTCTAGTCAGATGGTGGAACTCAAGAAGGAGATTAATGTGATGTCTGCCCGACTCTCTGCCCAAAAAGGTGAAATTTCATCTTTGCGACAATCTGTTGCAGCACTTGAATCTTGCAGTCGGTCATCTGAAGATTCCGTCGGGGTTGATTCTGCCGAGGAATTTTATTTCGAGTAGGAAGAACGTAGGCTGCGAGCAAGAAACGTGATGTTTTACGGTGTCTCGGTGACTGGATCTGCGCGTGATGATGAGGAAAGAATTCACAACATGATATCTGGGGTACTTCCGGATGTCAATATTGTTCAAGTAACTCGTGTGGAGGGGGAAAAGATGATGGCCTCTTATCCATCAAGATATCTCTGAAGAATTCAGAAGATGCTCTTAAGATCCTCAGGAGCAGGGAAAGGTTCAGACCGGTCACAGTGAGAGCAGACCTCACATTGAAGCAGAGGTAGTATCTTTCACAGTTGCGACAGGAGCTGGAAAGAAGAAAATCAAGAGGTGAAAAGGACATAACAATTCGTTATGTTCGCGGAAACCCGAAAATTGTAAGAACATCAAAAAATCGCTAGCCTCCGACATACAGTCGGCAGGGTCGGACTCGTCTGTGAGGTCAGGTCACCTACATGTTTTTTATCAAAATGTGAGAGGTCTGCTTATTAAGTTTGCTGATTTCATGCAGAATGTATCAATTTCGTTATATCATGTAATCTTGATCACAGGAACATGGTTGGATGATTCAATTGGTGACCTGGAGCTGCAGATGAGGGACTTCAATTTATGTAGGATTGATCGGTCTTCGTTGACCAGTGAGAAGACGAGGGGAGGTGGATGTTTCTTAGCTGTGAGGAAGATTTTCCCTGTTCGGTGTGTACCCCGTGTTCGAGTGTCGATCGAGGATGTTTCGGTTATTGTGACCATCGGATGCCAAAAGTTTCTCTTTGCAACAGCGTATATACCACCTCAGGCGCCAGCCTATATCTACGAATACCATAGTGAGAACATTGAAGCTGCTGTTGATCAGTTTAAACCTGATAGGATATTCATTGTGGGTGACTTTAACCTTCCTAGTACAGTTTGGTCTAATAACCAGATGTGTCTCAATATTGATTCGGGTTTTTGTCAGCGCTCTCAGATTCTACTTGAATCTTTCAGTTTTCTCAATCTCTATCAGAACAATTCTGTAGTAAATGTAAATTGTAAAATGTTAGATTTAGTTTTTTCTAGTTCTGAATTCCTGAGAGTCGAGGCTGCAGATGATGTCCTGTCAAAGTTGGATGTTAATCATCCAGCGATTTCTTTCAGTATTCGTATTGGGCAATCCTTCAGAAAAAATGAAGATTTCTTAGCCTTTAATTTCAAGTCAGCCAATTATGACGGTCTTAATGATTATTTATCATCCATTGATTGGACTTCAAGGCTTGGAGCTAAAGAGACGAGTGTCTACTCTCAGGTTGAAGTCTTTTATACCCTAATAAATGAGGCTATAGAACAATTTGTCCCCAAAATTAAAATAAAATTGTTTAATTTTCCGAAATGGTTTTCTAGTGAATTGAAAGACGTTATTTCCCGTAAGAAATTAGCACACAAGAAATATAAAATTTCAAATAGGTGGGATGATTACCTGAAATTCTGTAGCCTCAGATCTCATTGTGAGAAATTAACTGAAGAATGTTATAAAAATTATCTTAGAGAAAGCGAAGAATTTATTCGTAGCAATCCTAAGAAGTTCTGGAATTACATGAATGCTAGAAGGTCTGATACTGATATGCCTGATGTAATGTTTTTTGATGGTGATTATTTTCGTGGTGAATAGGATATAGCTGATGGTTTTGGTTCATTCTTTCAGTCAGTTTATAGATCGTGTGATATATATATATATATATATATATATATATATATATATATATATATATATATATATATATATATATATATTCTTTTGAATAAGAGAGCTAAAATAATACAATAAATGTTGAAACAAAAAGAACCTAAGCTGAGGTAAAAAAAGGAACGGGGTACCACAACATTCTTCGTATGATACTATAGTATCATACGATACTTTCATCACCAGTATCATACGATACTATAGAGCCAGGGGAAAAAACCTCAGCCGAAAAAACCTGTCTCCCGTTAAAAAAATAAAATAAAATTGTTGTATCTGAATATTCTATATAGAAGGACATCACGATCAGCGGGACGGCTCTTCGGAGGAAGGATTTCCAAACACAAACTCCAACCTGAAAATAAAAAAAGCCAGAACAGCAAGAGAATTCAATTTATACTTCATCAAATTGATCTGAAATTTTCAACCCATTGCAAAAATGAGTTTGATATATTGTGTATGGCTCTAATGCCATCTTGGAATTTATAAATCGAACAATTATTAATTAGGTGTTCAACTGTTTCCTCTGATTCACCACATTCACAATTAGGACTATCAACCGAATTCCACTTGAAAAGCATGCTGTTGGTACGACCATGACCTGTTCTTATGCGATTAAGAAGGGACCATATTCTCCTGGGACGGTTAAAACCAGGAACTTTATTCGATGGAACAGATATTAGATCTTTATTAGATAAAGAACATACATCCCATTCGGATTTCCAGATTTCGTTGTAGCTGAAGTTCGAATTCAGAAAGTTATTCGACCAAATAGGTTTACGAGATTTCAGTCTTGGAATTCTATTTTCTGGAACGTAGGAAAGTATCGGAAAAGAATCCGGAAATGAATTGAATTTATTCCAAGAATTCCAAGTTGCAGACTGTCTTCGAATATGGGGAGGAACTATATTCGATAGCACTGGTAGCCATTGGATAGGTGTAGATCGGATGGTTCCAGTAATTATTCTCATTGAAAAATTGAGCTGTGCATCGATTTTCTGGACATGAACACTATTGAGCCAAACAGGGCAACAATATTCAGCGGTGGAAAAAAACCAGGGCAAGGGCTGCTGTGCGAAGTGTAGTCGGGTCAGCACCCCATGACGTACCAGCAAGTTTCTGTAGAATGTTAATTCTCGTTTTTAGTTTCATTCGTAAGTCATCCAAATGTGCTTTGTAATTCAGAGAGGAATCTAATTTAACACCTAAGTATTTGGGGGTAAAATTATGTTTCAAAGGAAAGTTCCCGAAAAGGACATTTAATTTTCTGAATTTTTGATGGTTATTCAAATGAAATAACGAAACCTCGGTTTTATTTGGATTTGGACACAAACGCCATTCGAAAAGATAATTTTTCAAAATTTTCAGATCAGAAGTTAAATTTTCCTCAATACTTCTAAAATCAGAATGACGGAAAGCGAGTGCAATATCGTCGGCGTAAATGAATTTTCTCTATTTCAGTATCGTAATGGGTTCATTACAGTACTGAAAGTAGTGCTGTAATGAAACTCATTACAGCATTGTTTTCAGTTATATTTTTCATTTTATGGTTGTCAATACTGACCTCCGATCGAATTAAGTTTCGAATCAAAACAATTCAAATTCCGTGATCTGTCAAATTTCGTATGTCACACCAACTGCCAAGATACAATACAAAAGTCACTAATCTGAATTCTCATTTGAATTTCGAGAGTATTTCACAAATATTGACTGAAATAAAGAAAATACCGTCTAATACTCGTTGCAGAAGGCAATTCCAACACTTATGCTATCGAAAACTCGCTCCTTCGTCGCTCGTTTTCGAACTTCGCATTCGTGTTGGAATAGGAGCTCATTCTGCAACTTGTTTTAGAATATACTATTCTCTATTTCAGTATCGTAATGAGTTCATTACAGTACTAAAAGTAGTGCTGTAATGAAAGTCATTACAGCATTGTTTTCAGTTATATTTTTCTTTGATGGTTGTCAGTACTGACCTCCGATCGAATTAAGTTCCGAATCAAAACAATTCAAATTCCGTGAACTGTCAAATTTCGTATGTCACACCAACTGCCAAGATACAAAACAAAAGTCACTAATCTGAATTTTCATTTGAATTTCGAGAGGTTTTTACGAAAATTGACTGAAATAGAGAAAATACCTTCTAATACTCGTTGCAGAAGGCAATTCCAACACTCATGCTATCGAAAACTCGCTTCTTCGTCGCTCGTTTTCGAACTTCGCATTCGTGTTGGAATAGGAGCTCATTCTGCAACTTGTTTTAGAATATACTATTTCAGATGACGTACAAGGAATATCGCATAAATATAAATTGAATAGAAGGGGTGCTAAAACAGATCCTTGTGGAAGGTCATTGTTCAATATTTTGAATTTACTACTATTATCATCAACAAAAACACGAAATCTTCTATCCGACAACATATTCTCTAATAAACGAATCATCTTTCCACATTTAAGATGTGTATAAAGTTTATAGATCAAACCATCTTTCCATACCGTGTCGTAGGCAGACGATAAATCTATGAAAGCTGAACCTGTTTTTAATTTATTATCGAAACCCGATTCGATGAATGTGGTCAAACTGAGAACCTGATCATTGCAATTTCTATTTTTTCCTGAAACCGCCCTGACAATTTTGAAGAACATCCTCTATAGTAGGTTCAATCCTGATGAAAATCAACCTTTCTAAAATTTTCATAGAAACACTCAATAAACTAATTGGCCTATAACTACTCGCTTCGGAAGGATTCTTTCCACGTTTCAAAATGCCTATTACTTTCGCTTTGCGAAACTCAACCGGAAAATTGCCAGTACACAAAATGTTATTGTAAAAGGATAACAACCACTCCAATGCCCTTTTTCCTAAATGTTTAATAAACTCAGGATAAATTCCGTCGAAACCCGCAGCTTTACGTGATTTCGTGCGTTTAATAGCTGCTTTCAGTTCATCAAGATTGAACGGTTCCGATATACTTTCTACAGCTTGAGCTGATTTCCTAAATCTGTGTAATTTTTTCTTTATATCCTTGACTTTTAATTTTGAGGTTTCAACTGAATTAGAAACATCAACGAGACGACGTGCTATTAATTTTGGATCAATTTTAGAGGATGTTATCACTTGAGGTGTAGCCTCACCTAGTTTTCTCAAAATATCCCATGAACTTCTACTAGAATGCGTGAAATTCATGCTCGAAACTACACTGTTCCATTTTTCTTTACGACTGGCATTAACTGAATTCATCAGTTTTTCACAATTTTCCGGGGATGGGGAATTTTGATAATCGTTGTATAAATTTTCGGTTTCTTCTGACCAACCAGGTACATAATCTTTGCGGAAACCTCTCGGAATAAACTTTTTCGCGGCGGCCTTAACTACACCTACGAATCTACTGTAATTTTCGTGAGAGGGTCGAATCCATCTTATATCACTATCAATTTTTTTCGAGAATTGAACCCAATCAGCTTTATTGAAGTTCCAGCGTGGTTTTTGTAGACATGGAGGCAAAAAAACCGCATTGCCTAAAGTTAATAACATGGGCCTATGTTGACTGCGAGGAAAATTAACTAAAATTTTACGCTTTACTGCAACAGGTTCAGAGTTATCACAAGAAAACGATACATAAATCAGGGTTATACCCTCTATTCCATCTAGACGAATGAAAAGAAGGTTTATCTTTAGCATCAAAAATTAAAAAGTAATCATGGTCTTCCATCCAGTCCACTAAAGCTATGCCATTTCTGTTATTAACATCATAACCCCACATGACATGATGCGAATTGAAGTCTCCGCAGTAAATTGATGGGTGTTGAACATTTACATTGAAATTTCTTGGCCATGAAATATTTGGAGGTTTATAGATATTAATGACGGAAATGTCACAAAATTTGAATGAAATGAAAAAAACTCCTTCGAATTCTCCTTTTTGGATCAGTTCGACATTATCTACTAGAGAATTTTTCACGTAACAGGCTAGACCGTAAATTTTACTAAGTAAAAAATCAACTAGTACATAACCTTTCAAATTTCCTCTTTCACGAAGACCTTACTCTGTGGCAACATGTGTTTCTTGAAGTAGAATCACTTCAACGCCAAGTTCGCCTGCTAATTTCGATAAATAATCCGCTTTGTCCTTCGATATGCCTTCAATATTCAGATTCAAAACGCGAATGTCTTTGCTCTCTGACCGGGAGGGTTCGAAACCAGATTCGGCCATCCAAGCGATGATTTTACGGCACTTCTGATAGTTGAAGACCGCTACAGGAAGTGCCGTAAAATCATCGTGTGATATGAATATTCCTGACGACGCCTCTGACAGTCCGATTCCTGATATGGAGAACATGATTTCTGTACCGGCGATTCATGTTGAACAGGTTTTGCAACGTATTGAATCTCTCGATGTAAATAAAGGTCCTGGTTCCGATAATATTCCCGTGTTGTTTTTAAAGAAATGTAAGGAATTTATTGCTCTGCCGCTTCAAATTTTGTTCAACAAATCCTTGGAACAAGGGATTTTCCAAGTTTTTGGAAATCTGGTTTCATCAAGCCTATTCACAAAGCTGGATCTAGGGAAGATATTTCTAATTATAGGCCAATTACTATACTTAGTGTCATTCGAATCACTTATTCATGAGCAAATAAAGTCTCGAGTATATGACAAAATCATTCCTGAACAACATGGATTTTTTCAGGGTAGAAGTGTTGAGACTAACCTACTTGTTTTTGTTCAATATGTTCTCAGGGCCTTGGAGAATTATAATCAGGTCGAGGTTAATTATACCGATTTTGCTAAGGCATACGATAGTGTTTCTCTCACGATTCTGGGAAGAAAACTCGAGGCGTTTGGTTTTCACGGAGTATTTTACCGATGGTTGATTTCTTATCTCTTGGGAAGACTCCAATTTGTAAGGTTACACTCTCACTTCCTGTTTCTGTAACTTCGGGGGTTCCCCAATTTTCATCAATGATATAAAACTCGTTATCCGTTATGTCAAATTCTTACTATTTGCTGATGATCTGAAGCTTTTCACTTTCGTGAGGTCGTTGACTGACTTTGAGAGATTGGAGTCGGATTTGCTTGCGGTAGAGAAGTGGTGTACTCGTAATGGTATAACCATTAATGTTAATAAATGTCAGTTCATGACTATTTCCCGATCAGAATTACCTATGACAGCTCACTATTCTATTGGGGGTAAACCCATTGTGAGAGCATCGGTTATAAGGGACTTGGGTGTGTCATATGACGACAGATTATCTTTCAGACCACATATTCAGGCAATTCCCACATCTGCTCTGAAGACTTTGAGTTTTGTGCTGAGAAACACTAGGGACTTCCGCAGCGAGACACTACAGTTCCTTTATACTGCTCTCGTTTGACCAATCTTGGAGTTCTCCTCCGTCGTTTGGTCCCCTTACACAGCTGTGGAAAGTCTCCTTATTGAGAGGGAGCAAAACAGATTCCTCAAATATATAGCCATTCGAATAGGCATATTCTCTTATGAGTCTTTCTCTGCGAGTCTTATGCGGAACCGGCTTGGACTGTCTTCGTTGCGGACGAGAAGGTTCCATGCTGATGTCATCTTTGTCTCTAGACTCTTTCAGGGGCTTTTGTTTTGTCCTGAACTGTTATCTCAGTTCAACTCATGTGTTCCCCCACGATCTGTTCCAAATTTCGATCTGTTCAGGCCTACCTTTTCAAGAACAAACTATTCTTTTCATTCTCCGGTCTCACGCATGATGCGTAATACCAACGTCGTTACTTCTTTGGGTGTCGATTTATTTTATCAGTCCATTTCTCGATTGAGAGTCGATTTGAGGCGTCTTATTGCGCTTTGATATTTTTGTATCTTTATATTTAGCATTTATATATTTGATTTGCTTATCTGTGATGAGCGATCTGTGGTTAATGATTTATTTTACTTTTTCTTTTATTGTAAAAAGGTATTGTACCGTTCATTTAATAAATAAATAAATGAATGAAATTCGAAGTTATGATCTGGACCACCCTGTAAAGCGGATATGTTTAAAGTGGTTAGATGCTAAGATTTGTTGAGCTGTATTTTTATTGTGATGACTCTCAGATTCGCCTCTCTTTTCTTTCCTCCTCTATTCTATTCTATTTAAATTCATATCTGAATATAAAGCTGAACACCTTGCGCATCTTGTTAATGAATCAATATCTTTAGGGGTTTTTCCAGATACACTCAAACTTGGTGAGGTTATACCCATTCATAAAAAGAACGAAATTAAGGAAATCTCTAACTACCGCCCAATTTCAATTTTAAATGTTTTTTCTAAAGTTGTTGAAAGGATAGTACTTGATAGAATGATTGATTTTCTAGACCAGTTCAATTTAATTTGCGAAAGTCAGCATGGTTTCAGACGTGGACGTTCAACCAAAACGGCAACCATAGTTTTTATTCAGTCTGTTTATACCTCACTGGACGAGGAATATGTTGTTGCTGGCATATTCTTCGATTTATCGCAAGCCTTTGACACTATTGCCCCAAGTTTCATTGAGAGTAAACTTGGTTCCCGGGGTATATTTTTGAGGTGGATGGTTAGCTATATTTCGAGTCGGAAAATATCTGTTAAAGTTCACTGTGCTCACTTTTCTCAATTTGAACAGGAACTTGGAGTTCCTCAAGGTTCAGTCCTGGGACCTTTAATTTTCATTTTGTTCATAAATCTACCTCATTATATTGCAGCAGGAAAAATTATTATATTTGTCGACGACACATCATTTCTTGTAAAAGCAAAGAGAGTGGGCGACCTTGTTAGTCTCTGTGAAATTCTTGTAGAACAATTCAAAACTTGGTGTCACACTAACAGACTCATTTTAAACGTTGAAAAAACAGAATTAGTTAAATTTGAATTGAGGCAAAGCCCTCCTCTAACCCTTAGTTGTGGTTTGGACGTTCTTGTCTCTACGGACTCAGCTAAATTCTTGGGTCTAGTGGTTGACAGTAAATTGCGATGGACTGACCACATCGAATATCTGAGTGAAAAAAATCTCTGCTTCTTACTATGCTATCAGTAGACTTAGGAGTTCGCTTCCACTCAGTGCTTTAATATCAGTCTACTACAGTATGGTTTATAGTCATCTAACTTACAATATTGAGATCTGGGTGGTTCTAGTGAGTTGCAAAGAATATTTGTGGCACAAAAACGTATTTTGAGAATGATATTTGCAATAAATAACAGATCGTCTTGTAAACCAGTGTTCATAAAGCATGAAATATTGTCACTTCCATGTATTTATATTTATAAAATTCTTTTCTATGCCAAAGAAAATGAACAGAAGTTTGCCAACTTGTCCGGCTTTCATACTTATGGTACAAGAAACCAGCATATCTTATCGGTTCCTAACCATAACACAAGTAAATTTGAGAAGTCACCCTTGTATCCATGTATTAAATTGTACAATAAATTGCCAAATAACTTGAAACCTTTAAACATCTTAAAATTTCGTGAATCTGTGAGAACTATATTATTAGAAAAATGTTTTTATAGTGTAGAAGAATATCTAAATGACATTCTTTAGCTTAGTTATCAATGACATGTCCTATACATTGTTAAATGTCTTCCAGGACGTATAAATTATTTTATTCTATTCTATTCTATTGATCAAGCGATCACAAGGTTAAATGAAGACTTTCCAGAATTAAAAAAAATGTTACTATATACACTTCTTTCCTGAAAAAATCTTGAAGCCGACGTTGACATTGTAATGGGTGGTGAAAAAATACTATCCTCCACTTGCTGCGGGAACTTGGGAATTTTCCCTGATTGCCGGCTGAGATTCAGGAAGCATGTCTCATTGCTAGACTCCGCCCCATTTGCATGTGTCCAGATATACATTCATTTTTTTTTCTTCCCAATAAAAACACTATTATTATTCTGGTGAGATTTAAAATTTGGGATATTTGAAGAGAAGAATTAAACTTGAAGTGTTTCAGATTGCTTGAAGAAATTTCAAAAACAGACTATATATTTGTGCTAGGCAATATTTTGAACATCAAGATATTAAATAGAGTAATATTCTGAAGTCTTCATACTTTGTTACGATACTCCCCGAAATGCCCAGACTTCAGGTGAAAAACCTTTTTTATGTTAACGTTGTCGTGAAGCTTCTATGAATGAATTCCATTTTAATTGATTCATTTGAGGAGTATTTCTATTTAACTATTATCTTAAGTTTATGGTAATTGGTGAAGTTCATATGCTTGCGGAGATATTGTAAATTTTCAAGAAAGCTGCATTCTCCAGAAACTTCAAATAGTTAAGGTACTATGCATGATACCATCCAACTGACCTAACATCAGAGCGTAAGTGGCTATGGCTCCAATAATAGTCATAATAAGCTCTCCATCTACAACGAAGAAACCCTGTATATTAACTATTTTCTGTTGATGCAGCATCTCCATTAAATACGGATTAATCTGTAACATAATTTGGACATATTTTCTGCCATGACTCATAATAATGAACAAAAGTCTGTGATAAATGAATCCTTACTTTCTTCTGGGCCAGTTTAGGTAGAGTCGGCTGAAGAGAGATGATGGTTTCTTTCATTTCTCTCATCTGAAATGAGTTTAAATGAAAAAAAAATTTGAAAATTTCAGATACAGATATGTACAGTTCATTAAACGAAAAATGGAAAAATGCCTTTTTTTCTCTTTTTCGACGGTTATGAATCAAATCAAAAAAATTTCATCTGAATTGAAAAACAGGTTTTTGTAGGGAATTTTCTTTAGAAAAAGAAATCGCCTTTCGGCTCACCAAGCAATGAGTAGGAGATATCGGCAGTTGAGTGAAAAAGGATCATTTTGCATTTCAAACAGGATATCTCGAAGACAAATGGTTATGTCTGAAAGTAATGAATAGCCACTCAGACCTGAATAAAAAGGTAATGTGACATTTGCATGGGTCAAGCTCGAGAAAATTCATGCGCGTAGAGGAAAAACAAATTTTGAAAATTATTTCTTCGTGCTTTATCTGATGATTGCATGACTACCAGTACTCCGAAAAATGTTAAACCAATAAATTGGAAAACAAAAGTCTCAAAGTTTCAGAAGTGAGTTTTTTGTTTTTTATAAGACCATGTTTCAGCCTGTTGAAAATCACCCAAAAAAATTTAAATATTTTTCTGTTACTTTAATTGTTGCTCGAAGTATAAGTATAGTGACAATATTCGAGAAATTACGAATCTAAAATTATTGTATGAAATTTCTTATGTGCATCACGTTGCGTAGGTACCTTTTTTTTCAAGTTTTCGATACTGATGGGGGGGGGGTAGTTACCCCCATTACTCCCGTCGTAAATCCGCCCTTGCCCTATACATGCATTCCACTGATTGGATATGTAACATTTTTTTCATGGATATATAGGAACATCTGATGAAACAATGTTGTTTGCATTTCGAACGGCAACAGGGATCTCATTTATTTATTTTGTTTTGTTTTAATTGTGTTGCATTTGAATTCGAAATTTTTACTTTGGCAGTAGTAGAGGGTTCTCATTCAATTTTCCTGCATAATTTCAACTATCTGATGAAGAAGTATACACTATACACCGTCTCATGTCACCTCTTTCATTCGGGAATTGAGGAATTGATTGATTTCAACTTGTGTCTCAAGCCACCTGAATCGGTAGTGACAAGTATATCATTTATATTTTTCTTATAATAATTAATATCAAAATTGAAGGGGCAAGTGGAAGAATTTATTTTGTTACAAAAAAATATAAGTTTGGGAGAAAAATAGATTGTAGTGAGGTGAAGTGGCATTTTTTATTGAAGCTGGTTTAAAATTTCGATTCGCATAATCGCCTAATGGAATGATTAAATTAGCTTCCATTAGAAAGTGCCAGTCAACGCCTTCTATACTGTGTACAACCCATTGTATTCACAAACTTATATTTCAAACATAGCCCCTTCTTCCCCTTCAATTCTGAACCTTGAAATATATACTAATCAAAAGTCTGAACCATTTAACACGTTTGAACCAAATTATGAGTTCAATTTCAAAATCGACCCGAGTCACCCGAATATACGGTAATTTTAATTTTTTTCCCGAAGAGAATCAAGTTTATAACCTTGTGTCTTAGATAAAGACAGTGGATGAAGAGCTGAATCGTCCTCTTGAGAGATAACAAAGCCCACACACTTGTAGATGGGGAATGTGTCTTTGTCATCAATTGGAACACCAAAAGAATAGACATGAAAAATTCTCTATGGAAAACACATAAAATAATTTTCCAGAAAGCGGCACAAACATTGCTGGCGGTCATCAAGTATTCATTGTACGTGTCCAGGAACAGTTGAAGATCTTCACTGCTAATGTTCCTCTTCTCTTGAAATTTTTCAATGTGTCCCCTGATACGATACCTATCACCAAGAGTGACGTAGTGAATTCTGTGATTTTGGTGGACTTCAGCGTTTCGGAATATATCCAGAAAATTGCTATAAAAACACCAGGAATAGCACCGAAAGTTAATGAAGAGTGCGAGATTGCCCAATTAATTAAGAAGGCGGTCGCAAAAGTACACTCCAAGATGAATAAGAATGTTATAAGTTTCTTAGTTCTCATCAATTTCAATTTCAGATCCTTTGTTGGAATCATAGATTTGAGTGTAATTTTTTTTTCAAAATTGTCAGATAAAAAGTGAGGTATGATTGAGCATAGCACTTGAGAACAGTTGATACCAAAACAGCTGTAAGTGTCTATCGGACTGTTGAATTCTCGTGGACAAACAGTAAGGATTTCCTGCATGTAGAATAACAAGCACATAATGAAAAATCCTGTCAAAATTAAACCTAGACATCTTAAGATTCTTATAGAGGATTTTCTCAAAATTTTGAGACATAAGTAGTAATCCACAAATGAAACATACTGAAGAACCTCTTCAAAACATTCAAGATACATACTGGAATATACTTTATGATGGCCTTATCAACGAGAAAGACCAATTAGAACTTAGAGTGATGAGTAATATCCCATCACATTTAATTTGTTCAATAATTGTGTTTGCTCAAGTCCCAAGTTTTTCTTTATTTATTCAATTGATTTGAATGTCTCTTGTTATTATTCAATTATTATTATTCAATAGAGCGCCACTAGTTATAGAGGTTGAACAGTCTATAATTAAGTCTAGGGACTGTGTGAAATTTTTGGGAATCAACATGGACAGCAATTTGAGATGGTCCCAACATATTGAAATGTTGTGTAAAAAATTAAGCAAATCATACTACGCAATAAATCAATTGAAATATTGTCTTCCGATACGATCCGTTATTGATATTTACTATAGCTTATGTTATAGTCACATATCATACAATATTCTACTGTGGGGACTCTCCTCTGATGTGAATAGAGTATTCATAATACAAAAGCGAATACTACGCAACATATTCGGTTTAGATCCTAGATCTTCTTGCAGGCCAATATTCGTTGCATGGGATCTGCTAACGGTACCTTGTATATATATATTCAAGAGCTTGTTATATGTTAGGGAGAATTTGAGTAAATTTACCAAACTCTCCAGTCTTCATGGATATGGCACCAGAAATCCTGAAATACTGCTGTTACCGTCGCACAGAACTTCAAAGTTTGAATGTTCACCATCCTATAAGGGGACGAAACTATACAATCAGTTACCCAACTCTTTGAAATCTCTACCTAAAGCTAAGTTTAGGAATGAAATAAAAAAACTCTTACTTGCTAAATGTTATTATACAGTAGATGAATTCTTGAATGATCATAACTTAAAAATTTGAATGATGTACTATTGACGTGTCCTATGCATTTATATGTCTTAAAGGATTAATAAATATACTACTACTACTACTACTATACTACTACTACTATACTACTATTCATTAGAATGATCGATAAATGAGAATGCAACTCAACTGTCTCAATCTTGCCGCGAGAACATCTTAATGAAAGTTGGAACGAATATGTTTCGTTCGAAAAATCCTCACTGGTGGACATGCTGTAACAGATTTATTCATTTATTTATTTATTTATGGACACAATAAAGTTTTCTGAAACGTTGAGGTTCTTTATAACATCAAAAGTGACTTACCTAGTTAATGGTTTGAAAGGGGTTACAGTCCACTGAGACCTTATAGTCTTTTGTGCCCCCTTCTCACCACGCCATTTTCAGCTCGCCTTTCAGCACCAGAGATCTTATGAAATCCAAAATCTCGGAAGGCTTCAGTGAGGCTAATTCATCACTCCTACAGGTCTCTCGACCAAAGCATTTTTCCCTACAATGCCAAAGCATTCTGTGAGTAGGTGAATAGGAGTTTCTTCCATCTTCTTCTGATGATGACCTGGAGGACCACCCTGTCAATCATTATATGTAGGGGTGAGAGATCTATTATGGTCTTAAGTGCTCTAGTTGGGCTGGTTCTCATGGCTCCCGTGATGCGTACACAGGCAAGCTGCTGAGCTTTATCGAGCATTTTCCTAGTACTTGTCTGTCTTCGGCAAACCAGACAACTGCCCCATATGTGATTACAGGTCTCACAATCATGACGTACATCCATCGCAGTATTTTTGGGTTACAACCCTTATTTCTGCCGCACAGATGCCTGCACGACATGAGAGCCTTATGCCCACTTGCACCGTTTTCTGGTTAAGACAGACTTTAAGGCGCCTTTAAATTTTGAGTCAGCCTTTTTCCCGCCTTAACGAATCACAACTTGCACGGCATATCTAATAGAACCGATTTTTTCAAGCACGCGCTAAGAGCCGAATCTGGCAACACTGCATAAGTCAGTGAATTTGTTTGTTTTGATATAGAAATTCGATACGACCATATGGTTTCGTGTCGGCACTAAGCACATCGAAGTAAGAACACGTGAATTCATAGCCAAATAAGATATTTTGTCTATGCATTCGCCTCTTCAGACTTCTGATTCACATATATTTGGGAACGCTGGCGAACAGGCAACAGTACAACCTATTTGCTGATGATTCGATTTGATTTCAACAATTATTCTTCATTTGTACCTTGAATGACATAATTCTCCACATGTGGAATATGATCGAAGTAAAACTTTTCTCATTCACAAGAGTAAATAGTACCTGCAAAATAAATAATTACATGGGTACAATCAATTGCTCCATTAACACGAGGAAATCCAGCAATTTCGTAAAATGTTGTTAGGGTAGAACGTAATTCTGCTTCTGTCTCAGGCATTGTCATGAATACTGAAACTAAATGTCCTGCTGATGCTTAGAATCGCAAGTACGTAAGGTAAGGATGTTACTCAACGGTGATACACTCTTTTATCAGATCATCAATTTCCTTCAATAAAGTTCTATCCATAATTATTATTGAATTCACGCAATCAAAAACAACACGTCAAAACTGAAGTTCGTTTTTGACGTTATGAATATTTGAGACGGGCTAAAGTCTTGCTCATAGATTATCAAGTATAAAGATGGGAAACGAGGCGACAACGGTTTTCAGCGCCATCCGAAGAGTCACGTGTTGAATATACAATGATCGGCCTTGATTTCCCCGACGGGGAATCTCGTGCTCCACCCAATCGAAAACAGTAATCTAAGTCTTCTTATTTCATATCCAAATTCATGTTGATATGAAGTACCTCGATTACCGACCCATAAATATCACTCAGATCCTCCGAGACACCATGCAATAATAATTATTTTCTGTTATTCGTTGAATGGTATTCGTCTTTAAACTTATTTAATTCAGTTTTAAGCGATTCTTTTTCTTTCACAATCGAGACCCTGAAATGATCAAATCGTTCAGCTATTTGATCAGAACTGTCCACTACTTGGTTACATTTCCGATCATCCAATTCTTATTGAAAAGCAGTCATTTTCGTGAAGAAATTAATTGGTACTTAATTTCTCTAATCTCTTTTCAAGATCACTATTCGAAACCACTTTACAAAAGTCAATTCGCCTTTTCAGAGAAAGTAGAAAAATTTCAGATAGGAAAACGAAAGAACACCTTCACAGGAGCCTTCACAGGAGACACGTCCACTCACTTGTGCGTCATGAGAAACAAATCATAGTATATTGTTGTTAATAATACTCAATTTTTGTATATCTTCCCTATAATTTACAGTATTATGCTTTCTTATCTGTAACATCTCGCTGATCAATCTTCTGCTATAATTAGGTTCTCTGTCCAAAATCTCTACATTATCAAAATCATGTGTATGTGGTGTAAGTGCAGTTTTTTGTGTTCTTTCGAGATGTTTAGTGTCATTTTTATGTTGTCTTATTCTATATTTCATTCCTCTAACTGCCACGTCAGTGCCTGTCATTGTCCTGATCTGAGTAAGTCTTCTTCTGTGAAATACTTGGGTATAATAATAGACCAGCATTTACGTTGGAAAGAAAAGATAAACCAAGTAACTAGAAGAATAAGAGAACTTATGCATAAATTTTATATATTGAGAGACATGGTGTCAAGAAAGAATTTGGTCATTTTATATCTCTGATCAGATATTGTGTCATTGTGTGGGGTGGTGCCTTCTCTTCTACCATAAAATCGCTACAAACGGCCCAAAATTCATTTCTGAAAATAATTTTCAAAAGAAATAAGCCATTCTCCACGAAATTACTCTACGAAGATTCGGGGCTCCTCAACGTCAGAACCATTTTCACTTATCAGTGCATATTGAGAGTGTTTGAAAAACAAGCTAAGTTCAATATTAAAAATACGAGAACAACTAGATATACTCACCAAAAAACTTCACATCTTGATTTTTTTAGAAAGTCTGTATCAAAAAGATCGTTCTTGTACAGGGTGATTCATTTATCTTGGTAACCCCAATTTTCTCGAAAACGCCCGAATATTTTTTCATTCTGTGAATGGTGTTTTGAACAAGTCAATGTCGACTTGAGATGCGCATAAAAATCTGCTGAATAAATAAAGACGCCAGGCGTCGCGGCGCTATCAAAAATTTTTTCTCCAGGGACATACCATTTTTATCATGTCATTCGAAAGATAATTTTATTTTGAACTTTTTTTTCGAATACAATTTTTATCGATTTCTAACCGTTAGCGATCTGCAGCGTGTTTTATATTGATTCTATTCCATTTATTTTTTTCTGTATTGTGGTAGTATGCCTTTATTTAGAGACATAGATGTGATTTTGTGATTTGAATTCAAGAAGGCTAGTTTTCTGGTCAATGTGCTCCTTCAAATAAGATGAAATATGTGGCTACAGCAAGATGGGGCTTCATGCCACCACGCTGCCATTCTCAAGAGATATTTAGATCAAGAATTCGGAAAAAATGGATTGAAACCAATGGACCCATCAGATATCGCCAGACCTAACGCTCATGGATTACTTTCTGAGAGGTCACCTTGAATATATGGTATACCAAACTGATTCTAATAACTTGGACTATTTGAAATTGAAGATAAGAAACGCATGTGCTCAAGTGGACCCTCATATTTTAACCAAAGTGATGAAATAACTCATGTATGGATCATAATGGCCGGTATATAGAACATATAATTCGAAATTTTTCGTTTGTTGTTGAAAAAAAATGTTTATTATTATAAGATGTAATATTTAATGAATAAAATAATAGAAAAATAGTTACAGAGCCTCCGTCATTTTACGGAACATAATCAAATTTAGGTCATCTAGCCATTATGATCCATACACAAGTTAAATCATCTCCCTATTTCATCATAAGTCACTTTGGACAAAATATAAGTTTCCATTCATTTTCGAATTCTTAATCTCAATATCTCTTCACAATGGCAGCGTTGTGACATGGAAACCTATCTTACTGTATCCACATATTTGATCTTATTTAAAGAGGCAGATTGTTTAGAAAACTTGCCTCCTTGAATTCGAGGCATAAAATCATATCTATGTCTCCAAATCAAGCCATACTACCACAATACAGAAAAAAATAAATGGAATAGAATCAACATAAAACACGTTGCAGATCGCTGACGGTAAGAAATGGAAAAAAATTGTATTCGAAAAAAAAGTTCAAAATAAAATTATCTTTCGAATGACATGATAAAAATGGTATGTCCCTGGAGAAAAAATTTTTGATAGCGCCGCGACGCCTGGCGTCTTTATTTATTCCGCAGATTTTTATGCGCATCTCAAGTCGACATTGACTTGTTCAAAACGCCATTCACAGAATGAAAAAATATTCGGGCGTTTTCGAGAAAATTGGGGTTACCAAGATAAATGAATCACCCTGTACTATGGTCCGAAACTTTTTAATCTCATTCCAACTAACCTGAGGGAAGAAAATAACCAAAAAGATTCAAGTTGAAGGTGAAAGAATTCATTCTGAAACATAAAGAAAGGTTCAAAATTGAATAGGTCAAAGAAGAAAAGAAACTTACATATGATGTCGATACCTCTTTCTCTGATTCCGTTGGTTCTTTCAAATTATTATTATGTATGTGTGAATAATTGTATTTTTATACTCCTCATGTTTTCACTCCATTAAGGTTGCATTCACCGACTAATTGTTCAATTTAGGTACAGCCGCGAGAGGGTAGATTTACAATACAGGCATTCGTGCCTAGGTAACTCTGCTCCCGAACCGGTTGTTGAAGAATTTAAATAAATGTTATCTTTTTTATTTCTGTGAAAGTTACTTAATTGTGATGCCATGTGGTTTAGACATATTGAAATTGCAATTCAATTATATTTAGTCTATTATGTATTATTATCTTTGTTATGGTTATGATGTAATGAATTGAATTAAATTATGTAGCGTTTGTTTTGTCTGTCCCACATAACATTCATCACAATTACCACAAGGAATAATATACACCACACAAGACTGGTTTAACAATGGGGTCCTATCCTTCAGAACGCTGAAAAAAGTTCGAGTAGTTAGAATATTATAAAACGCTGCCGTACAATTGAATTCTCTGAATATTTTGTTTATCTGGTAGGACAATACGGGAATAAAGGCCAGTCTACAAAACTTCCTGTCATCACCCTCCACAATTCCACCAGTATTCACAACATTATCATTTTCGGAGAAAGAATTCTCAATCAGACATAATTGTATAGCCCCTAAATTATAATTGTGTTTAAGACCTATTGTGAGTTCCATAGACTCACTTACATACAACATCGGTCAAGTTGTCCATAATATTCCATAATCATCCCCGAATAGCAGGAATTTGACAACGGCTTCTATGATCCAAGGACCAAAATGCTTTGTTTCTGGATGAGATGCTGGTGAGGTACCCTGTCGAATGCTTTAGCGAATTCTGTATAATTCGTATCCACTTGAAGCCTCTCCTCCATGGCAGACAGAATCACGTTCACAAAGCATAGCAGATTTGTCGTAACATCTAGGCCGGATATGAACCCTTGTTGTTCTACGACAAAAACCCGCTTTAGGGTGGGTGTTATTTTGTTGTTTACCAGCCTATCAAAATTTTAGCCATGTATGATCCTTGAATCACGGGGCTATAGTTTTAAATATCATTAGCATCACCGGCTTTGAAAACTGGTGTAATAAAACTAGATTTCTCTATTTCAGTATCGTAATGAGTTCATTACAGTTCTAAAAGTAGTGCTGTAATGAAATTCATTACAGCATTGTTTTCAGTTATATTTTTCGTTTTATGATTGTCAGTACTGACCTCCGATCGAATCAATTTTCGAATCAAATCAATTCAAATTCCGTAATCTGTCAAATTTCGTATGTCACACCAACTGTCAAGATACAATACAAAAGTCACTAATCTGAATTTTCATTGGAATTTCGAGAGGTTTTCACAAAAATGGACTGAAATAGAGAAAATACCGTCTAATACTCGTTGCAGAAGGCAATTCCAACACTCATGCTTTCGAAAACTCGCTCCTTCGTCGCTCGTTTTCGAACTTCGCATTCGTGTTGGAATAGGAGCTCATTCTGCAACTTGTTTTAGAATATACTATTCTCTATTTCAGTATCGTAATGAGTTCATTACAGTACTGAAAGTAGTGCTGTAATGAAACTCATTACAGCATTGTTTTCAGTTATATTTTTCGTTTTATGGTTGTCAGTACTGACCTCCAATCGAATCAAGTTTCGAATCAAATCAATTCAAATTCCGTGATCTGTCAAATTTCGTATGTCACACCAACTGCCAAGATACAAAACAAAAGTCACTAATCTGAATTTTCATTTGAATTTCGAGAGTATTTGACTAAAATTGACTGAAATAGAGAAAATATCGTCTAATACTCGTTGCAGAAGGCAATTCCAACACTCATGCTATCGAAAACTCGCTCCTTCGTCGCTCGCGTTTTCGAACTTCGCATTCGTGTTGGAATAGGAGCTCATTCTGCAACTTGTTTTAGAATATACTATTCCAATGACTTGGATATTTACCTGTACTGATCGATTAATTGAATAAGAAACATAAAGGCATTGTTAAAGCAGGACCGCATTTTTAAAAACACTGCGGACACTTTGTCTGGTCAATATTCATTTTTTTTTCTGGAGCATATCCGCTATGTCAGCTTGAGAAAAATTAAATTGTTCTAATTCAACCGTGTACAAAATCGGGGATGTTCTGATTTTGGAAAATAAAGTTTAGGACTGTATCCAGATAATTGAGTTAGAGATGGTATTGTAAAAACATTTATTGACATCATTCACAATCATAAAATGAATAAGTCACCCGCATGAAGTTAATACAGTAAAAATACAATATTAAAGTCATCTTTAAAACTCAGAGTGAAATATCCAACTAAAAACAGAGGTAATCTAGAGAAGTTCAAAATGAGAGGTCAGATGAAGTCAGACTTAGACTTTGAGAGAGTTCCATTAATCCAAAATTAAACACAGAGTTTACAGTGATGATGCAACTGAAATTTATTGCGAGAGCCTCTTAACTCATCAGAAAAACAAAAGGTTCAATAGTGAATTGTTAGAGTAGTCTGAGTTGTAATAAAGTGAGATTAGGCCTTAGAGGAGTACATGTATTGAAAACTTAATAGTCTAAGTCTGGTCTTCATTGAGAGCATTACAATATGAGAATATCAAAGTTGAGAAATCAATAATTATGATCTATAACGTAGTTCTGTAACGAGAAGGCTAATTAATCAATTGAGACAAAATTTACAGTGACAAACTACTTTTAGCAAGCAGGGTTAGTGTTCATCAGAAAAATAAGAGTTACAATTGATAATTATGAGAAAGACAATATGAGAGTACATTGTATGAGTGTAAATCACCAACCCTTTGATTTGTTTGAAGCTGAAGGCTTGAGTTGCCACTTGCTAAATGTTTCCGATGAATGAACTTGAGAATTTCTTAAATATACTGAGGAGTTCATACCAATCTAAATCATGTGGGCATTACTTGAGGAGACTGCTCAAGGTGAAGCAGGGATTGAGACTGTCAATCAGGTTCAATATGTGAATTACTTGATCGTTCAAATATTTCAGAGAAGTTGAGTTGAGTTTATTGAGAGAGAAGACTGATTCCATGATTCACCCTTATGCTTGAGATTGTTCATTCATCTGAAACTCGAGAAAATAATTAGCAAATTTAATGAGAAGTGCATGATTGAGAAATGAGATGACTACACTGAGATAATGAGGTGCACATGAGAATATAATGAATCAAAACTCATTACCACAAATAACGTTCATGTTTGGAAGCACTCAACTAGTATTTCCATTGTGAAAAGTCTAGAGAAATCTAAATGAATACTTCCAAAAATGAATGAGATGTACAATTAATTTGCGAGGTGACTTTTGAGAATTCTAAATTTCACAAGAGAAGTCTGATCTTCAGAGAATGTCGATACAGAAAGGGGTTGATTCTTCTTCTTCTTCTTCTTCTCTCAAAGTTGCACTGAAGGTCCCTGACTTGCCCTTGGTGACCCCTGGCAAACTTCTTGGGCTCAGCGTTCTGCGCTATGTACCCAGGCTCTATCGTTTTGATCCAATAAGCAGCCTGGCTCCTGGGGCAGCAGGAATCTGGGTAATACCCATACCAAACTACAGTCTTACTGTCAAAATAGAAATCATAGTTACTTATATAAGATACTTTGCGCTGTGTGGACGCTACTATCTACAAGCGATAAAAGCAGGAAGGAATGTAGGTTTTTAGACACAAGGTTTGGCTATGTCATCTGCGGAAGTACAGGTAAGGCCAGAACCAACGAGGGCCCTCAAAGTCGCAAACGCGACGATGCTATGAATTCATGTATTAATTGGAGGACTTTCTGGGAGCAACTGAAAATAGCACCAAATATGGTGATCGGCGCAGGCATATTCAACTCAATGAGACTCCAGTATAGTATGTCGCAGTTGGAGATGTTTAGTCTACACTCGAAGAAGATGTGGTTGAGCGTACCTGTCTCACCACATTCGCAGAGGGAATTATCCCTAACAGAAATTCTAAATAGATGAGTTGGAATGCAACAGTGTCCTGATCGTAAACGACACATGGTGGTTACGAAGGCTCTAGGTAGATTTTTTTCTTTTATCAGCCAGTAGGGCTCGTTTCTCTTATCTGATTTGGTATTTTGTGTGTACAGTACTCCCTTCGTTCTACCTACTTCACACCACTCTCTGTTCCAATCCTCTATTATTTTTCTTTTCAGCTTGGGCCACAGTAAGCTGGGGTCCCCTCTAAACATTCCCTCCCGTGGCAGTTGCCTGGCCTCCCCTGCCAAGGTGTCCGCCACTTCATTCTGCTCAATGCCGGAATGGCTGGGTATCCACATCAGCATTGTATCCAGATGGAGCTGTTTGGCTCTATGAAGCATCCACTTGACATTGACCGAGAGGATGTCGAGTCTGGAGGTGTTTTTCCAATTTTTGAGCTTGTGCAATGCTGACCATGAGTCTGATATTATCATGGCCCTGTCAGCATTATTGGTGATTATGTAGTGCAGAGCATATCCGATTGCGGCCATTTCGGCTGTGCCAACATTCCAATGATTTGGCATTCTTTTCTTGAGGTTCAAATTGAATTCTGGAGAGTGCACCCCTATACCCACCGTTTCTGTAAACCTATCGACGGATGCATCCGTGAATATCATCCGTCGAGTATTGAATTTCTCCTCACACAATTCCCGGAAACGCGCAGCAGTATCGGCGGCCCCCTTCACCAGGCCTGAGTGTAGTACATTGGGGATGTCCGCGTGAACGTCGGATGTGATTGAGAGACAGGGAAGCACCTCATCCCTCCAAATCCATTTATTTACACCCTGTAGTTTGGTAAAGGCGCTGATCATAACCGGACAATTTCTGATAGCCCCTTGACTTCCACATTCGATAATGTCTTCGCACTTACTTATTATTGGGTTATCTTTAGTTCTATAGGCTCGGGTAAGAAATTTGAATGCTAACCACTCTCTTCTGCTCGCCAAAGGGAGTTCCCCGCTCATGTCCAAAATCGTATTTATGGGAGTTGATCTCATCAGTCCCAGGGCTACCCTCAGTGCCGAGTACTGTGTCCTATCCATTCTTGCCAACAATGCTCTCGAGCATTTGCCAATCAGGAAAGTGCCAAAGTCAAGGTGCGGTCTTACCAGAGTTTTGTAGAGGCTCAGCAATGTTGCCGGATGTGAACCCCACCAGGTTCTGCAGATAGCTTTCATGATGTTAACTCCCTGTAGGGCTTTGTTGCAAATATGGTTGATGTGTTCCCGCCATAGCATCTTTGAGTCAAATGTTACACCCAGATACTTACAGCTGTTGGCCCATGAGATACTGTTTCCAGCTATATGCAGACCCGGTAGTGTTAATGGCAACCTACGCCTCCCGAAGACCACTGCAGTTGTTTTGTCCACCGATATTGACAGATGTCTCTCCTGGAGGCTCTCGTGGACCCTCTCCAGCGCTGTATTCATTTTGTCGACGACGGCCTCCAAATCTTCCCCTGCGCAAAGCACAAATAGGTCATCCACGTACTGTCCCATCGTCACCCCTTCCGGCAGACGATCCGAGAAGTTTGAACTGTAGATGTTATATAGGAGTGGGGCCAGTTTGGACCCCTGCCCCAGTCCGGTGTGAGGCATCCAAGGCCCCAGAACCTCGTCTGCATCTCCATTTTGGCGAACAATCGTCGTGTTTTGTTGAGTGTTGCTATGATTTGTACCAATTGATCTGGAACTCCAAGAGTAGAAAGGTCGTTACATAAAATGTCCAAGTTGACGTGGTCATATGCAGATCGTATGTCCACCAATACCACGACTACAAATCTCCTCATTGCGATTTCTTTATATAGAGAGCAGGTGAAGAAGCATAGAGCATCCTGGATGGACTTACCTTTCCTGAAACCAAAGAGCAGTTTGTGCCGTGGCAGCTGGCGCTCGAAATACGGTTCTATTCGGTCTTTGATAAGACCCTCCAGTATTTTTATGGAGCAGGGTATGAGTGATATAGGCCGAAAGTTTTTAGCCTGGTCTGGCGATTTGTCCTTTTTCAAAATTGGCATTACCAGAACATTGTTCTCGTCAGCCACGAGTTCTGGGGTTCTCAGATAGGAGTTATATATACCCAACAGCTTCACCAGGGCAGGCTTGGGTAGTTCACTGTAGAACTCATAAGTGAGTGAATCCAAACCTGGGGCAGTGCTCTTTCTGCCCTCCAGACTCTTCTGAAGTTCTTCTATACTAAATGGCTGTGTTACCACTCCCGAAGGTATCCAAACGTTTTCGTTAGGTATCAGAGGTGGGCACAGGTTATCCATTACTTCCTGTACTACATTGATGGGGGGCAAGATATTGTCCCTCGAGGTATGATTTCCTGAGAATTTCTTCAGGCATTTCCAAATCCTGGGGTTACGTGCGAGGTCAATAGACTCGCAAAAGTTCTGAAAACTTTCCCTCTTCTTCCTCCTGACAAGTCGCCTAACTTCCGCGCCGCATCTGCGAGCTTCAATGTAATGTTCCCTAGTGGGGTGGTCAATGTATTCTTTGAATTTTGTTCGTCTTTCTTTTATCTTTTCGTCAATTTCGTCGTCCCACCAGGGTACCCGAAAGTTAGGGTTGCCTCTCCTTTTTTTCTCAGGAAAGGTTCTCTCAGCTGCAGCTACCAGTGTCTTGTTGAACTCCCCCAGAGTATAGGAGTCTGAGGTGCTCAGCAAGTTTGTTACGTGCTCGGCATATGTACTCCATTCGCCCTTGTTGATCTGGAATCTTCTTGTAGTTCTGAAGTTGCTGTATTGAGGATATAGCATAGCGGAGTTTTGCAGAGAGATCAATATGGGTAGGTGATCACTGAATCCGGGATCTGGAAGCGTTTTCCAGTCAATATGCAGTGCTAGGTTTGGTGAACAGAAGGAGAGGTCTGGCACGCTTCTGTTCTGAGATGGACTGGTAACCCTAGTGGGGGAACCGTTGTTAAGGAGTACAAGTTCACATCTGTCCAGTAGCCGCTCTACAACATCCCGTTGGCATTATGGATATCCGAGCCCCACAGGGGGTTCTGTGCATTAAAATCACCCAGTACTAAGGTGTTATCTCCCAGGTGGGAGACTACCCTAAGTAACACGTCCTCATCTAGCCTCAAATCTGGTGGGTTATATACACTGAGAATATTAATTCCTCTAACTGTAACAATTAGATATTGAAATCTACCTGGGACAGTCAGATTAGTCAGCACCAGCTGCCTAGTAGGGAGATTGTATTTGACCAGCAGTGCTAGTCCGCCGTAACCGTCATCTCTATCCCTACGAAAGAGCTTATAGCCGTTGACGTTAAGATTCCTATCGCTAGATAGGAATGTTTCAGACAAGGTAATTATATCTGGGTTGTATGTGTAGATGTTAGCCATGAGATCGTTGTAGTTTGCTCTTAATGACCGAATATTCCACTGCAGTATTATCATTATTTAGAGGAAAAGAAAGAAGTCGCTAATGTGTATAAAATTTGAAAAGAAACGATAAGAGTTATTCAGCAATTAATAAATTATAAATGGATTCAATGTGTTATATCTCACTTTCCTCTTCTATTCTATAGGATGATCATTATTTCTGGATGTTGATGGAAGACTTACTATTTGAGAGAATGAAGATGGTTCTCCTAATACTTCATAAATGATATCGTTCTGTGATATGGTTTCCATATCGTAGTTGGGGGCTTGTACTTGTGGCTGCCTGTTCGGCTGGTTGTAATCGCTGTCCCTAATAATATTTCGTAGGTCTGCCCTGGGTGAGGGGTTGTCTTGGGAGACTGTACTTGGTTCGGAGGTGCTGGTATTCCAGTCCATAAGGGCCCTTTGGTGTGCTTCTTTATCGTACCCTCTGCTAGGGGTAGAGCGTTTGGCTGGAGACGTGGGTTTTATGTTCGATAGTGTTGGGCGGACTCGTTTGAACCTATTAAGGTTCACGAAGTCGCTCTTACTTACTTGCGAATCGTTGTTTCTGTCTGTATCTTTGGAGATAGGCAGGATAGGGGGTTGCTCTGCCAAAACCTTAGCGTAGGTTTGCTTCCTAGGGAACCTCACCGTCGTTGAAGGGCCGCTCATTTCGTCTGACTGATTTGTAAGTTTGGGAAAGTCCTTGGGATGTTCCATAATGCGACCTCTGTTGGAGAAAATTTTGTTTGCCTCATAGAAAGAGTAGTTGTTAAAGGCCATGGCCTCTCTAATTCTTACTTGTCTACTATACTCAGGACAAGAGCGGTTGACTGACCTGTGTTCACCCTCGCAGTGTACACAGTGTTCTTTTGGTGAGTTACATGTTTCCTGTTCATGGCTATCCCCACATCGTTGGCATCTTTTCTTGCTGTTACACAGTTTTTTTTTGTATGTCCATACCTCAAGCATTGGTAGCACTGTACGACTGGAGAGACGTACTGTGCAACTTCAATGAGAGTATGATAAAGTGTTATATAAGAAGGCAGGGTCCTACCTTGAAAGGTTAAAATGCATGCTCTTGTATCCTTATAGGAGACTTCCTCGTTGATTTTTACTCTCTTCTTCAACCTCCTGAATTTCAAAATTTTTGCTGTGGATGAAGCATGTTCGAGTATATCTTCCTCTGTAATATCCAGATCTATGTCCGTAATAATCCCCACATTGTCACCATGTTTGCTGGTATGAACACATCATAATCATTTTTATTCAAATTATTTACTGAAACAAATGTATTAGCTTCCTTACCGGTTGAAAAATCAACTCCCACGCGCCTTCGACCTTTTCTGACAATCTTTAACACGTTGTATGGAAAATTTTCGTCGTGAAAAAACATTTTACCAATGGACAAAGGATTCAAGTTCCCAATATTCTTATTCTTACTTTCTATGTAAACTGTAAAGGGTCCATGATCATTATTACCATATGTGTATGCTAATCTTTCAGGTTGTTTTTTATTGGGATTTTTTTGTTAGTCTGCCTTCCAAGGTGATAATCTCATTTAACAACTCAACATCATTGTTTTGACTCGCTATAGAACGTAGGGAAGTTAATTCTTTACTCAAAACTAAACTATCTGCCAGTGAGGCATTTTCGTGAAGAAGGGTTCTTTGAGAATGAGGAGTTAAATATGCCTGTACCGGGTGCTATGACCCGGGTTATTATTTGACATTTTGTGTCACCAAGAAAGTCCTCAAATTAATAAAGCAACTATCTATCAAAGTTATAAATTGGATAAAGTCGGTTCTAACCAATTGAAAAACTCACCACAAGGAAGTGAAAGAGGAAATAGGTCGAATTCACACCACTAGAGAAAGGATAGGAAAACGCTTATCTTGACACTTTCGCTGTCCGTGACGAACTCAAAGGGGTTGATTAATTGATACAATTAATTACGAGCATGAGTTGATCTGTCACTAGGTTAGTCCATAGAGGTAGGTCAGTTCTGATATCAATCAGCTGTTCATAGAGTTGCAGAGATCGAGTTGACGTTTCGGTGCGTTCGGACCATAGGCGTAGTTGAGGATGACATCTGAGGGGCTCAATTTTTAACATTCCGCCAGCCAATAAGCAATGAAATTGATTATTAAATTTTAGAATAGGAGATCTTACGGAGTAGCTTCATATGTAGAGAGGACTGGTAGGCTGGCTAGCTTTGAGATTGGGTTCTTTACTTGTAGAGATGACTGGTAGTATGGCTAGCTTTGAGATTGGTTTCTTTCGCTTGTAGAGATGACTGGTAGTATGGCTAGCTTTGAGATAGGTCTTGTCAACGTGGACGTGGAGGTCTTGAGGGTAACGACTCGAACAGGGCCGTCTAACCCTGGGTGCACTGCATTACTCTCGCCCTAATGGCCACTTGCAAGGAGGTAGTCGCTCATCGGTGAGGAGAACTAGAGATCCAACCTTTATGTCGTGGGATGGATGATGCCACTTGGATATGGAGAGGTGACGTTGTAGATACTGAGTAGACCATTTTGACCAAAACTGTTGGGTTCGCTGCTGGATGAACTGCCATCTTGACAGCCGAGATGTTGGGATTTCTTCGAGAGAGGGCTCAGGTAGAGTAGTCAGAGCAGTACCTGTTAAAAAATGACCAGGAGTTAATACAGAGCAGTCTTCAGGATCATCACTGAGTGGTTCTAGAGGCCTTGAATTGAGAATGGCTTCGATTTGGGCGAGAAGGGTCATCAGTTCTTCCATGGTGAAGGGCTGATCTTTCGTGATTCGAGAGAGGTGGTACTTGAAGGACTTCACTGCAGCTTCCCATTTTCCTCCCATATGAGGAGCAGGATGCATATGGAGGATTGAAACACCAGTGTGTACCTTCATTCATGAGGAGTCTGGCGATGACCTGGTTTTCTGAGGAGGCTTTTGAGAACATGTTCTTGAGGGTTGCATCTGCCCCAATGAAGTTGGTTCCGCAGTCTGAATATAGAGAATGACAGATGCCTCGTCGAGCTGTAAATCTTCGAAAAGCAGCAATAAAAGAGTCAGAGGAATAGTCACTTACAGCTTCGAGGTGTACTGCTGAGGTGGCGAAGCAGACAAAAACACAAACCCAACCTTTGTGTGTCTTTGCTCCTCTTCCTTTCCAAGTTTTGATCGTGAGTGGGCCTGCGTAGTCTACACCAGTATGAGAGAAGGGACGAGATGGCCTTACTCGTGGTTCTGGTAATTGTCCCATGAGTTGTTGAGCTCGAATACCTCTTTGCCGTGCACAAGCAACGCACTTCAGGATGTGGGATTTCACTGGGGCTCTTCCACCAATAATCCAGTACTGTTGTCGGATGGTCGACAGTGTGAGTTGCGTGCCTCCATGCATCGTTCGTCGTCTGTGAGCTGAATCAATTATTAGAGAAGTCAATTGAGAAAATCGAGGAATTATTGCAGGATGTTTGCTTTCTGGGTCTGAGAGAGCGTGGTGGATTCGTCCGCCTACACGAATAACACCTTCTTGGTCGAGGAATGCTGTGAGTCTACTGAACACATGAGAAGAGGATAGAGTTGTACCATTTTGAAGAGCCTTGAGTTCTTGAGGAAAATATACTTCTTGAGTTGCCTTGATCCAATAGATCCTTGATTTTTCCAAGTCAGCTGAGGTGAGCGGAGATGACATATTCGGACTTGAGGAGCATCTGAGTCGGGCGAGGACTCTTGAACAAATAGAGGTAATTCTTAAGAGTTTATATAAAGAAGAATACCTGTATATAAGATCCACGAGTAGTCTTGTTTTGCAGCTGCGAGGATGGTCTTTGTGGGTCTTGCTTCAGATTCGGGGTCAATAGTCGGTGCCGGCTGACGATTTGGCCAGGAATCTGGTGACTTGGAAATCCATGGTGGTCCCGTCCACCATAGAGAGCTGTTCAGTAGTTGAGATGAGGAGAGGCCACGAGAAGCACAATCAGCTGGATTTTCTTTGCCGGGAACGTATCTCCATTGCGCATTTGGAGTCAGGTCTTGGATGAGCTCTACTCTGTTTCGAACAAAGTCCTTCCAGCGTGATGGATGAGATTTGATCCACGATAGAGACTCAGTTGAGTCCGTCCACAAAGTCGTTGAGTGTACCTTGGTATCTAGAATACGAAGAGCGTACTTAGTTAATTTGGCCAAAATTAGAGATGCAGAGAGTTCAAGTCTCGGGATTGAGAGGCGTTTCAAAGGCGTTACTTTAGTTTTGGAGGAGAACAGGGTGACTTTGGATCCTGTGGACGGAGAGCGGACTACGAGGTAGAGAACGGCAGCCATGGCAAGTTGAGAAGCATCAGAGAAGCCGTGAAGTTCTATGGAGGTGTCTTGTTGGGTGCCTACCCAACGAGGGACTCGTACATTAGCTAATGATTTGAGATCTTCTCTGATGTTGCACCATCTATTGATAATTGGAGGCGATAACGGTTCGTCCCATGTCAGTCTCTGCAGCCAGAGTTCCTGCAACAACATTTTGGCCCTGATCGTGACAGGGGATACTAAACCACGTGGATCAAAGAGTTGAGCAATATGAGATAACATAATACGTTTAGTTACCACAGACCCAGATGAGGAAGACTGTATCTTAAATGAGAAGTAATCATCTTGAGGATACAGAGGAGGCCAAGTAATTTCGTCGAAGTAGGACAGTCGTCAAATGAGATCGGAGAGGGAACCATTTCTTCCTCGGTTACCATCTTGAGAATACTTGGAGCGTTCGATTGCCACTTTGCTAGAGGGAGGCCGCCAGCCATGCAGAGATTTTTCAATTCTTGAGCGATGTCTGAGAGTTCTTCTTTCGTGTCGGCTCCACCATAAATGTCATCAACATAACGACCTTTGGTGAGAGGAGGGATGGCGAGTGGAAACTTGTGACCTTCATCTTCGATGAGCTGGAGGAGGACTCTAATGGCCAAAAACGGAGCTGCCTTGGTTCCATAGGTGACGGTGGTGAGGTGGTACGTCGCTATCTCATCATTTGAGTCGAACCAGAGAATACTTTGGAGATCCCAATCGTCTGGATGCACCAGGATCTGTCTGTACATCTTCGTGATGTCTGTGGAGAAGACAAATTTAAAACGACGTACCCAACATAATACATCAATGACGTCTAATTGTAGTTTCGCTCCTGTATGCATTATATCGTTCAGAGAAGGACCGGTTGAGGTGGGACTGGAACCATTGAACACGACCCGCAGTTTGGTGGATGCGCTGTCTGTTTGAGGACACCATGATGTGGCAAAAAGTACCTGGGAGGCGAGATGGCAGTTGGAGCTTTCTTCATATGCCTGAGCTGTTCATATTCGGAGAGGAATTCTTTGTAGAGGCGGCAATATTCTTGGTTTCCCTCGAACTTGCGGAGGAGTCCTTGGAGGCATCGATAGGCACGTTGTCTGGAAGATCCCAAAATATTAGGAGATGACTTTAATGGGAGTCTTACCATGTATTTGCCAGAAGAAAGCCGAGAATGAGTTGCCTTGAAGTGGTCTTCACATTCCTGTTCATCAGGAGTGAGGTGAGCGATGGAGGAGGACTTGACTTCTTCTTGTTCCCAGAACTTTGCGAGTAGACGGTGAAGGTCGGAGTCTTGACTGGCATGATATATATGTGGCTTACTTGAGGAGACTTCTTGAGGAGAGCATATTGGACCTAGGACCAACCATCCAAATATAGATAACTGGGCTATTGGAGTTGACTCATTCGGCCCTGTTCGGACTTGAGGAAGAATTATGGCACCATAGACATCAGCACCCAGTAGAATGTCGATTGGCCTCGAAGTGAGGAAGTCTGGATCAGCGAGCTTCAAATTGTAGAGATGAGGCAGAGAAGGTCTTGTAGAGCAATTAACAGATGGTAGATTAGTACAAAGTATAGGCATTTATATTCACGGTTTTTTGAGAGTGAAGAGGTTTCAACGTAATTGAAACTGATCCCCTTGATCTTGAGGTGACTCCACCAATTCCAACGATGGTGAGATTGGACTGGCTTCGAGGAAGACTGAGTTGACGAACGAGGTCTTCAGAGATGAACGAGAGTTCTGATCCAGAGTCGACGAGAAGTCTTACTGTGTGCGAGGTCACTGGAGTGATGATGGTGGCTAGAGCGGTGGCGAGGAGAGTGAGCTGTCTATCGGAGGCGTTGACGACTGCCCGAAGGCTTCAAGCCTTCTTGGAGGCGGCTGGCTTGCTGGAGCTGACCTTTTGAGGAGTCTTCGAAGAGGTGGCTCGACTTGTTGAGGTGGCCCTAGTGAGTTGTCATGTGGAGGTGGTCAAGGAGAGGCTTGGATGAGGAAACTTCAGTTGATCTTGACGCCATTTAGGTCGGAGAACGCAGAGGACGACATTTGAGGAATCATTAGAAATTGGAGGAGACTACATTAACAGAGGAAGAGCAAGAGTACCTGATCATAGCTGAACTTTTCAGAGGGGAGCTGATTTGAGCTGTTCTTCTCTGAGGTGTTCTTTCTTTGAGATGAACAAAAATTGATATGAGATACTATTACTTGAGAACTATGAGGAATTTGAGGAATTCAAAAGGTATGAGTAATTTGAGGAGTATAACAAATTTGAAAGAGACGAGAAACTTGAGAGGAATGAGAACTTTCAGAGGTATGAGACACTTGAGAGATACAAGAAATTCGAGAGGTACGAGAAATTCGAGAGGTATGAGGAACATGAGAGCTATGAGAAGTTCCAGAGGTAACAGAAACCTGAGAGTATGAGGAGTCTGAGAGGCACAAGAAATCTGAGGAGAATAAGGAATTTGAGATGTATGAGAAATTTGAGAGGTACGAGAAATTCTAGAGGTATGAGGAATATGGGAGTTATGAGAAGTTCCAGAGGTAGTAGAAAATTGAGAGGTATGAGGAGTTTGAGAGGTAACAGAAATTTGAGAGGTCTGAGGAATTTACAAAGTGAGAGAAATCTGAGGAGTTCAGGAAATTTCAAAGATATGAGCAGTATCGGAAATTTGAAAGATATGAGAAACCTGATAGGTAAAGGAGATTCCAGAGGTATAAGAAACTTGAGGAGAACAATAAATTTGAGGAGCAGGATAAAGTTGAGGAGTCTGAGAAACATGATAGTTATGAGAAATTCGAGAAATATGAAATATTTGAGATGTATGAAAACTATGATCAGGCACTGAGAAATATGATTGTGAATGGTACTGATTCTAACCCAACTATCCGGCCCGAAGGACCAAAATGTACAAAATCGGGGATGTTCTGATTTTGGAAAATAAAGTTTAGGACTGTATCCAGATAATTGAGTTAGAGATGGTATTGTAAAAACATTTATTGACATCATTCACAATCATAAAATGAATAAGTCACCCGCATGAAGTTAATACAGTAAAAATACAATATTAAAGTCATCTTTAAAACTCAGAGTGAAATATCCAACTAAAAACAGAGGTAATCTAGAGAAGTTCAAAATGAGAGGTCAGATGAAGTCAGACTTAGACTTTGAGAGAGTTCCATTAATCCAAAATTAAACACAGAGTTTACAGTGATGATGCAACTGAAATTTATTGCGAGAGCCTCTTAACTCATCAGAAAAACAAAAGGTTCAATAGTGAATTGTTAGAGTAGTCTGAGTTGTAATAAAGTGAGATTAGGCCTTAGAGGAGTACATGTATTGAAAACTTAATAGTCTAAGTCTGGTCTTCATTGAGAGCATTACAATATGAGAATATCAAAGTTGAGAAATCAATAATTATGATCTATAACGTAGTTCTGTAACGAGAAGGCTAATTAATCAATTGAGACAAAATTTACAGTGACAAACTACTTTTAGCAAGCAGGGTTAGTGTTCATCAGAAAAATAAGAGTTACAATTGATAATTATGAGAAAGACAATATGAGAGTACATTGTATGAGTGTAAATCACCAACCCTTTGATTTGTTTGAAGCTGAAGGCTTGAGTTGCCACTTGCTAAATGTTTCCGATGAATGAACTTGAGAATTTCTTAAATATACTGAGGAGTTCATACCAATCTAAATCATGTGGGCATTACTTGAGGAGACTGCTCAAGGTGAAGCAGGGATTGAGACTGTCAATCAGGTTCAATATGTGAATTACTTGATCGTTCAAATATTTCAGAGAAGTTGAGTTGAGTTTATTGAGAGAGAAGACTAATTCCATGATTCACCCTTATGCTTGAGATTGTTCATTCATCTGAAACTCGAGAAAATAATTAGCAAATTTAATGAGAAGTGCATGATTGAGAAATGAGATGACTACACTGAGATAATGAGGTGCACATGAGAATATAATGAATCAAAACTCATTACCACAAATAACGTTCATGTTTGGAA
>JAVSIQ010000878.1:0-178054 GCA_038502775.1 Hippodamia convergens | reverse complement strand
GAGAGAGAGAGAGAGAGAGAAATTAAATCAATAGGCTATCGACCAAAGTGTTCCTGCCAGTTACATAAATAAATTATTAATAAAATGAAAAGTCTTGTATGAATGTTATTCTAAACAAGGGTAGATGTCCGTACAGTGGTAGTGTGCAAGGGATTATTAGGATGTCTGATCTTCGTAATTTTTCTTAAGCATGTTCTTTCTGCAATTTCAAGGTTCTTGAGTGTTGTCTTTTTTGAATATTGAAAAATTGTATGTCCATATTCCAGCAGAGGTAGGCATATCATTTTGTATATCGAAGTGGCGGTTGTCATGCTGATACCCATGTTCTTCTATACAGGGTGGCCATTTGAAAACGAAACAGACGAGATTACAGACGAAATGAATTTTTTCGATAGAAATGCTCGGACAGGTCGATTTCTGTTTCGAGGGGGACAACTTAAGATGTAGATTACGGACGCATAGCGCTTCAACCCTTGCTACTACAACCCTCACCCCCAATTTTTGAATAGGGAAGATGGGGTGAGTGACACCTCATTTGAAAGGTACTTTTATACTGATTTCAGCACAGTAATTGTTTTTTCATTTTATGCATTAGTTCTCGAAATATTCTTGACTAAGCATTTGAAAATGAGGTGGTGTTTTCATGGCTTTTGTAGTGTTTTTTTGTGAAAAAACTTTCAAATGAGGTATCACTCACCCCATCTTCTCTATTCAAAAATTGGGGGTGAGGGTTGTAGTAGCAAGGGTTGAAGCGCTATGCGTTCGTAACCTACATCTTGAGTTTTCCCCCTCGAAACAGAAATCGACCTGTCTGAGCATTTCTATCGAAAAAATTTATTTCTGTAATCTCGTCTGTTTCGTTTTCAAATGGCCACCCTGTATTTCGAGAACTGATGCATAAAATGAAAAAATGATTACTGTGCTGAAATCAGTATAAAAATTCCTTTCAAATGAGGTATCACTCACCCCATCTTCCCTATTCAAAAATTGGGGGTGAGGGTTGTAGTAGCAAGGGTTGAAGCGCTATGCGTCCGTAACCTACATCTTAAGTTGTCCCCCTCGAAACAGAAATCGACCTGTCCGAGCATTTCTATCGAAAAAATTCATTTCGTCTGTAATCTCGTCTGTTTCGTTTTCAAATGGACACCCTGTATGTTAGTGATCTAAAATGTCCAGCTCTTGTGATGACTTTTTTCTGAGTTCTTCTATGTGTTTTGAAACTCCATTTATTGTCGATAAGTATTCCCAAATATTTGCACATGTTACCAAAATAAAATCTATGAAAATTAAAATTTCTAAAATATGTGAAATTCAAGGTAGACAAATTTAAATTAGATATTCTAGATATTGTGCTGCAAAACAGAAGCCAAATCTATTTCGAGAGATAATCTCATATCTCTGAGCAGATTCCTCATACTTTTTATTTTAGCGCAAAGTTGCTTTGTTTTTGGTATTTAATTTTGTTATTGTTTTCGCTTTGTCAATTTCTTGCCCATACACCAAATTTTTCAGATATTTCCAAAAAAGAAATCGGGAGATAAATCTGTCAATATGTTGTGAGATTTTGTTTGGTCAAAGCTTATCGATAGCTAAACTAAAAGATTGTTTTCTTGGTATCCAAATTCTATATGCACATTCAGTAAGCGTCTTAGTGGCCAAAGCGCATTCCAATCTTTTGACATAACAGACATAAGGATTTGAGCATAGTTGTGATCAATTTAATACGATCTATGTCAATGGTTGAGAAGTGGTGTGCTGAGAACAGCCTAGTTCTCAATGCTGATGAAACTAATATTGTATTTTTCAAATATAGTCAGTCAAAATTGACACTACCAGATAACATCACATTCAGCTCGGGTACAGTCCAAACAAACCAGCAGACGAAATTATTAGGATTATACACTTGAGTTGGTCAACACATTGTGAATTGCTATCGGGTAAATTAAACTCTACCATATACATGTTGAGAACTTTAAGAAACCGAGTAGAAGATAAAACCTCAATGCTTGTGTATTTTGCTAATTTTCAATGAATTATTTTTTGGGGAGGAAGTACGCCGACACGACAAGTATTTGTTACTCAGAATTTATTCATTTCATACAAATAATTACAGTATCAATATATATGAATTAAGAGCTATACGACCTAAGCAATGCTTGTATGTCATACAACCCTAAGACAAAAATGAACAACAAATCTGATCCATATTTATTTATTTATTGATCTTTTGAATGTGTGATGACGCCAAGGAACACAAAATTAACAAACCGAAAACAAATGTATTTACTACCTTATCTCTAATCTACTGTGATTATCGCTACCACTGCAAAAATTCCCCATCCACTATCGCGCAGCAATGAGAACCGAGTAAAATTTGTCTGAGTTTTTCAGTATATATTCTTTCAGGTCCTTTCTGTGTTTTCTGTTTCTCATATTGGAATTATTTTGAAGTGAGCTGGTAGGAGGTTGTGAAATTTTGGGCCACAATAAAGCGAACTATGTTGCAATTGTGTTCTTACAAATCTTGGATACATAACTGCCTGACCAGTGGCATATCCAGGAGGATAGGGGTGCTCAACCAATATTTTAGCCCCTTTTATTTGCTTCAATATGGTTTTTATATATATAACTGCTTTCTATTAAGTTTTTTGATCTCAGAATACAGTATATCTGTGTTATATTTCCTTTCAACTTTAAGGATGATTTTAAGTATGGTATTCAGAACGACTTCCAAGTTTCTTAGGTGAGTGAATGTTGAAAGCACCTCCCCAAATCACAATTCCATATCTCAGAATTGATACTAGCAATGCCTCATACACCTGAATAAGACCAGAGACCAAGATGATTCCTGGCAAATTGTAGAAAACATGAAAAGTACTAGATAAACGTTTCACCAGATTATCTATTTGTCTATCCCATCTCAGGTGTTTGTCGATGTGAACTCCGAAATACTTTATATACTCCCCGTCAATAAATTCCGGACAGGCAAAATTTTTGTCAAATTCAACACCCTGTATCTTTTTTCGTGGTTCTCCAATTTTGTTGAAATTTTCACCAGATTGGGTCTTGTTATGAATCTTACTTTGCGAAAATACCTGTAGTTAATCTGTTATACAGGGTGAAACAAAACCTTGTTTTATACCCTTCATTTCTAAACAACCTGTGGTGAATTTGAGGCGGAAAATATGATATCATTCAGTTTTAATTTGAAGTGTGACCTTTTCTTAACAAAATGCTTTTTGATTTACGTCAGTATCTGCTTTAAAAAAAGATACACATTTTCAAAGAAAGTGTTGCATTTTTTCAACTTTTATAACAATTTAAAACATTTAAAAGTTTTCTGGAAGAAAGGCATCTCTCTGTAAAAATAAATGAGACAACATCCACCTCATTCTCTCCAGAACAGGGTACACCACAAGGTTCTCCCCTTCCTCCTTTCCTCTATAATATATACTGCAGTGACATAAATGATGACAATAACAGGGAACAATATCTCCTGCTGTATGCCGATGACACTATTATAATATCCCATGGTAAAACTGAAGCTAAGTGCATAAAGGAATTACAACTTTACATGGACAGATTGATAACCTGGTTTTATAAATGGCGATTGCGTCCCAACCCTGAAAAATCAAAATTAATAATTTTCAACCACAAGATAAGACCAAGTTCTCCTACGGTAAAAATAGACAATAGAAATATAACACCATCTCCATCGATAAAATACCTGGGCATACAGATTGACAACAAGGCAAATATGAAACTTCAATCCAACATCTCGAAGAAAAAAACAATCGCAAGAGCCAAACACTTCAAATGTCTCACCTACAAGAATGAAGGAATAAGTATTGGAAATGCCACGAAAATATATAAAACAATCTGCAGACCAATTCTAGAGTATGGACACACACTATATGCAAATGCCTCAAATTCAGTAATACACAGTCTAGAGGTAGGAGAGAGAACATCACTGAGAACAATAACACGAATGAGACACCCCCAAAATAGACTGCACAACCCACCCAATGAACTGCTCTACAGAAAAACCAGGATACAGCCAATATCAGAAAGACTGAAAATCCTAAACGGAAGATTTTTCAATAGGATCAAAGAATTGGACGACATATATGGCATGCTCCACCGAGATACAGTGACCAACCCACCCAGGAAATTTCCAGCCCAAACTATAATGGACAGCATCTCATCCATGGCTAATTAGATTAAGTCTCAAACTAAATTACCAATACAATATAATTTTTTTTTTTTTTTTTGAAAGATTATTGTAAATAAATGTACAAGGCTGAAGGACTTCGGTCGATGGCCTTTGACTGTGGTCAATAAATGACAGTTATTATTATTAAAACATTACAATACCGGCTGAGGTTTTTTCCCTGGCTGTATAGCAGGGGTGGCCAGACTTTTGACCTCTGAGGTCTACTTGTGTTCGAAAATATTTCTTGCGGGCGACTGTGAGGCAGAGTTTACAGAAATAAAACATATCAGCAAAAACTTAATGAGTTTTTTTATTTAAAGGTTGAAAATGAAATCCATAATGTTCATTCTTTATCATCTTTCAGGGTAGAAATTTCGCACTGCATATTGTCAACAATTTTATTTTATTGGGGAGTGTAAGAAGTAACTGCGTTGCGCAAACAAGAAGCTAAGTGGCCGTCTGTTAAACGGGAACGGTGTTTTGATTTGATTACATTCATATTGGAAAATGACGATTCGCAAAGATAAGTGGAACCAAAAAATGAGGTTAAATGCTCTTCGCGAATCTGTCATCGTCTCTGCTGATAGGACAGCCTGCTTGTGGCAAGGCGAGGGAGTACTAGCTAGCGGAACTAGATGGCTTATTCCATAGATACATTTCTTGTGTAACAATTTTTTTATATACGTTGAATAGAGATGAGCAATGAGGGATTTGTGAAAGACATGAAAATCCATCTTTGAGGGTTATATCCATTAGAATTTTTTCATGTTTTATATATACGTTTCATTTATCTCTCGCGGGCTACCCAAATTGCCTTCGCGGTCGACCAGTAGACCGCGGTCGACCAGTAGACCGCGGTCGACGTCTTGGCCACCCCCGCTGTATAGTATCGTATGATACAAGTGTTGATAGTATCGTATGATTCTATAGTATCATACAAAGAATGTTATGATGCCCCGTTCTTTTTTTACCTCAGCTTAGGTACTTTTTGTTTCAACATTTATTGTATTATTTTAGCTCTCTTTTTCATAAGAATATATATATATATATATATATATATATATATATATATATATATATATATATATAAGTTAAATGTAAAGAAATACTGAAAACTGAGAATAACTATCACAAGAGACTCATCCATGAAATGATACAAATAAATAAGCATGATAATACGATCAACAAGAAATCTGACACACACAAGTTGAGTAATATTTACAGCTACCTACTAGAAAAGACTAAAGGAAATGAATATTATGAAGGTCCATTAGATGAATAAATATGAAGAAGAAGAAAAACGACGTATAACATCAATCTGTCTTGACAACACCACACATTGGTACTTTACAACATATTATATATGTAAACAAGCGGAATATTGAATGAAAAATTTTAAATGTTCAAGTTGGAACTATTTGTTTATCGTTCATTAGTATGTTCAGATCTGTGAGTTTGTGAATGTACGTAAATATGTTTCGCGGACGAGTCAGTTTTGTGAATCCTCACTTTCGGTAAAAACGAAAAAATTTATTTGTATTGTGTAATGTTTTTAACTATATCTGTAATTTTAGAAACCCTGATGAAGCAATGAATTGATTGCGAAAGCTTGGTGAAGAAAAAAGAGTCCGCATTTTACTCCAGCGATACGTGAGTCTCTATACCCTTAAACCGTCGTATTTATATATATATATATATATATATATATATATATATATATATTATATATATATATCGACTAGTAAACATAAACAAACATCCGAAAATGAATAGCGTGTATTTCCACCTCGCTTTCTCATCACTTCTACTATACGACGTGGCACACTTTCAACGCATTTCCGAATTACTTTTGGGGGAATATTTTCCCGTTCTTCAAGAAGGGCTGTTCGTTAATCGGGTAAGGTGTTGGGCTGACGATTTCGAACATGTCTACCTAGCATATCTCATACATGTTCAATTGGATTTAAGTCCGGCTTCCTGGCTGGCCACACGAATCGTTGAATATTCGCCTCTTCAAAGTATTTTGTTACAACCCATGCAACGTGAGGCTTAGCATTGTTCTGCATTAACAGAAATTGTTGCTTCCCCCAGAAGCAATTCGTAAATGAATTGAATGTTTGCCACGTCGTATGGTAGAAGTGATGAGAAAGCGAGGTGGAAATACACGCTATTAAGTTTCAGATGTTTGTTTATGTTTACTAGTCGATAAGGTATTGTAATGTTTTAAATTGTTATAAAAGTTGAAAAAATGCAACACTTTCTTTGAAAATGTGTATCTTTTTTTTTTAAAGCAGATACTGACGTAAATCAAAAAGCATTTTGTTAAGAAAGGGTCACACTTCAAATTAAAACTGAATGATATCAAATTTTCCGCCTCAAATTCACCACAGGGTGTTTAGAAATGAAAGGTAAAAAACAAGGATTTGTTTCACCCTGTATAACGGATGAACTACAGGTATTTTCGCAAAGTAATTTTCAGGTTAATATAACAAAACCCAATACTATACCTGGTGAAAATTTCAACAAAATTGGAGAATCACGAAAAAAGATACAGGGTGTTGAATTTGACAAAAATTTTGCCTGTCCGGAATTTATTGAAGAGGACTGTATATTACGATTTTTTCAATTCGGAGACAATCACATTTTATCCCATCCCCATAAAAGGTTATGTGTATAGCACAATCGTAGTTTGGTTGGCTGTTTAGTCTGAGCGAAAAGGCACGTAAGTTAGTTTTATCCACATTAATATTCAGACAGCTATGTGTTAGCTACGAATTGACCAACTTAAGACCTGCTTCAGCTGCATCACGTGCCTCTTCCCATGTTCCCCAAATAAATGTTATCACCGTGTCATCTGCGTACGAAATAATATCCAGGGTTTCGATAGAAGACAGTTCGTTTATGAAAATGAGAAATAACACTGGTCCCAGAACCGTTCCCTGTGGAATTCCTGTGTTAATTTTAATAGGGTTAGTGACACTGAGTTGCAGCAAAGTCCATTAAAATTTAATTCTCCCTTAATTCTCCTTAAACGGAGTATCCATGGATACTCCATTTAAAGGAGTATTAAGGAGCGAGAGCTTTAAATTTAATGAACGTTGCTGCAACTCAGGGTGAGTTTATTCTCATCTTTAACGTACTGTATCCTATCCTTCAGATAATCTTTAAACAAATCCAGACACGTACCTCTCATTCCGCATTTTCCAATCTTTGCAATAATAAATCATGTGAGACGGAATTGAAGGCTTTCGGCAGATCTAAAAACACGCCCAAAATTTTTTTATCCTCATTTAATGCAGTAGTATTTTGATAGTTAGTTCTTGTATAGCATCCCCAGTTGACAGTCCAAACTGTCTTGCACTTAACAAACTAAATTTTTCCAGATAATCTGTTAGTCTTGATTCTAAACATTTTTCAAATATCTTGGAAATCTTGTTGATGAGTGAAGCTAGCTCTAAGAACAATGTTCAGTATGAAACTCAGAGAATCTTGTCGGGGTGTATTCAGAAGGAATGACATGCTTACAATATTTTCGATTATAGTCAAATGTGAGCCTTACACAATCTCTGAATTCAAAAGTTACTGTGACACCTTGTAGTACTAAAGTTTCTACCATGAGAGATTATGAGAGATTGTCTTATATTGTTGTGATTTTGACTTGTTTCATCTTCTTTGTATTTTGCTATGTAACTGTGAATGATTTGGGAAATAAAAACACATTCTATTCTATTCTATTCTAACGCCAGTTTTTTTAGGTAATACTTGCGTTAGATATACTGTATAGGACAATTCCGATTGGTGGAATTTGACCCCGTGACTGAACTCACAGATTTTAAATTTATATTATAAATTGTTTCCCTTAATTACTGCAACCTTGCGTTTCCAAGGAAAGGGTATAAAAAATTAAAGCAGTAGAATTTCTCTTTAAGGGATCAAGAAAAAATCTAACTTTTTTGGTTTATTTTCAACATACCATAACTTCGAGAGAAATGGTCGTACAAGAAACATCAAAAAAGGGAAATTGTAGCTCCGGGTTTTTTGTTTTTCGATTACAACTTTATAATTCTGTAGCGTCAGTAGTTTTCGAGTAATATCAGAAAAACAAGCAACAAGTTTCGTTTTTTGATACGCCGGCGTGGAAAAATTTTTTTTTGCTTAACCCTTACGATGATGGGATACTTCGTTCAAATGAACGAAGTATCTGAATAGATTAAATTTCCTTTTTTGTAGACCTTGATATGTCCTCTTCTCATGAAGATATCGTCTCTCAAGTGGATCCTTTTATCTTTAATTATCGATATCTCAGCAAACAATAGTCACACAAGTTAAAGGTGGGTTTCGAGAACCTGAATGAATTATTTCTCTTCAATGGATATCATTGCCTTTTCGAAAAAAAAATTCTTTCAGTCACATGTTTCTGGAAAAGCAACAAAAAGAGGGCTTTCGTGATTTTTTGGAAAATCAAGCGCTGGATCTAACATGATTGAGGAAACAGGAAACCATTAATCTAATAATATGGACTAGTGAAAATCTAGATCATGAAGTAAACTGCAGGAAACGTGCTGCCATCGAACCAACGTAGCAATAGACTAGTTTCTGGGTTGTTACCCGTCATCAGTACTTCTTAACGTCTTCGTCGATGACAACCAAAATGAGCCGCAGACCTAAATTCAATGCTGTTAGGCATTTTCCAGATATGAAAAAGAAAAGTGCCATCCTTCTTCGACGGATTATGAACGTCGTTAAACCAATAATGTTTGTCGTGCCATTCACAGTTCAATATGTCCACAAAACCCCCACAAAAAGCCAAATTGAAGGATCGATTCTTGCTCTGAAAATCTCATAATCTTTGAAATTTTTCCGAGCTTTTTCCACATTTTTATTGCAGATAGTGCTTTCATTTCCAAATGAAAATAATTTAAAAAGTATAAGAAAATAAAAAAAAGCGTACCTCTCGGAGGTTGGGCGAAATTCAGTTCCGGTTATTCATTTTTGTTTAAAATTGAATTGACGGGAGATTAGTGAAGTCAAAAAATACAGCGGCGGAAAAGATTTAAGAATGATTGGGCTTTGGTTTTTAGAGTTTTTGGAGTTTTTCGGAAAAAATATAGTTTTCGAATTTTTTTAAAATTTTTCTTTCTCGAATATTTAAGCACTATCTGTAATAAAAATGTTGAAACGGTCTCATTTTTTTAAGATTATGAGCTTTTCAGAGCAACAGACGTGTTCTCTTATTTTTTTCAAAAATTCGATCGAGTGACACAAAAAACGGCTGGCTGGATTGATTTGGCTTTTTTGTAGAGTTTTTGTGAAAATATTTGACTGTAAAAGTCCACTTAACAATATTGGTTTTCTCAATATGTTCGACCCACCACTTGATTTTCCATAAAAATACCATAAGCCCCCTTTTTGTTGCATTTTCAAATTCATGTGACAAAAAGATTTTTTTTTCGCAAAACTAATAAATAGCAATTGGAGGGAATTTATTGAGGTTCTCGAAACCAACTCCACGTCCAATGGATGCTTGCATGACTGCCTTTAACTCAACTGTATCGGAAGCTTTGTAAAAGTCGATGAACGCCAATACCAAGGGTCTAATATATTCAGTTGATTTTTCAATGAGTGTTTTTATATTTTGGAGGTGGTCATTTGTTCCAAATACGCGGCGAAAACCTGCTTGTTCTACATGTTGATAGAGGTCAATTTTATTTTCTAGCTTCGTGGTTATAATTCTTGTGAAGACCTTATAGATATGACTTGGAAGGTTTATTGGCCGGTAATTCTCTAAATCGGCTGTTTCACCCTTTTTATGGAGTAATATGACGACGGAATCATGCCACATCTCGGGAATCGAGCTACTGAAGAGAGAGAGATCAAATAGATCTCCTAATTTTCCAAGTGAACTGTGGCCACCTATTTTGATTGCATCCGACATTATTTTGCCTTCCCCTGTTGATCGGTTGTTTCTCGTTTTCGTCCAGGCCAGTTCTATCTCTCCTATGGTGATATCAGGTATTTCTTCTGATCCTTGGTTGACAATACCTTTTTTTGAAGTTGAAAAACTTTCCTCGTATTCCTCCTCGAATTCTTGACAGCTCTAATACAGTTTCTGATAGAATTGCTCCACAGTCTTCAGTATTTCGTTTCTATTTGTTGTTTGTTTCTTAGCTTATGTATTTCCCCCCTTCCATTTATCAGTTTTCTGTGCAGTTTCCTGTTCTCAATAGTCTCTTCAATATTTTCCTTCTTGAATTTTCTTTTCTTATGGCCTTAGATATTTGTTTGTTTATCTCTTTCATCTTTTCGTTGGTGTTTGTTTTCTGGCTCCCTGTGTTTCATCTCTATTTCATTAATATTCTTTAGGCAATACTTTTTTTCGCTTGCAGATACTATGGCGTCATTCAATTTCTCGATGTTTTCTTCCGTCTTTGACTGGTTCAATCAAAGAAAATTCAGCAATCATTATTAAATAAGGAAGTAATCTAGAAGCAAATCACAGATTATTTCGTTGATATACTTTTCATTTTTCTGAATGACTAGATATATTTTTTCAATATTTTTTGTGAATGGAAACCTACATACCTAATGATGTATTTTTCGCTCTGAGATTGAATGATTTAAGAAATCTGACATTCAGAAAAATTTCCTTAGAATATGCTTAGGAATTGTGCGAGCATCGTCGTAATAACTTCTCCAAATTCTTTTAAGACGAACGCCGCATATAACGATCGATTCATTTTTCCGCATCGATCTCGTTATAAGCTAACTTGACTGTATACGGATAAAGAAAATCCTTATGGAAACATAAGAATATGAACTTTGAATTCGAATGCGCTCCAAGTCTAGTGGAACAGTGGAAGAATCGAAATCTCATTGCGATTCGATAACAAATAAGGGACTGGACTGTTGGAATGGCAAGACTCGGCAGGAGGGAGTGATTTCTTCTGCCGCGAAATGCAATGCACATTAGTCGAATCCGAACGTCAGATGTGATAGCTAGACGGTTTGAAAATAAATTAGATTCGTGTAAATCATCGGTTAAAGAAAAAATTCAAGTCATAAAATGGTCAATCTATTGTGGAGATGATGACTTCTTTCATTTTTGCCTTTGGACATAGGCTGATACCTTCACGTTCGGCTCTCCAACTTTGTGCCAAAATAGCAAGTATGCCTTATCTTCTCAGAGATATGAGATTATCTCTTTATAATAGATTTGGCTACTGTTTGGCACAACAAGGTGGATTATTTGAACATTTAATTTGAATTTGTCGATCCCAAATTTCGCATGTTTTAGAATTTGTTTTTGTTTTCCTTTTTTCATTTTCATAGAATTAATTTTTGTTTTTTGATTTCTTCTCGTAGAATGTATTTTTTGTTTTTCAATTTTTTTAGTTATTTTATTTTCAAACCAATTTTTTCGAAAAAGAACCTGAATACTCATTTCCACAGGGAATTATTTATGTCATTCATTGAGGCAAATAAATTCCTCGCGTCAGAGTGGAATAAAATTGTCGTATTCATTTACAACAGATATGAAATCACCCATACCGCGTTTGGAGTGTTATTGATTAGATTCGACACTTCGCGTACCATACGTGTTCTCTACATTCCCACCTAACCGAATCTGTCGGCCCAGCCATTTATTCGATATCACTTCCCTCTGAGGTTTTGATTTTGCCACTGTTCCACAAGAATATGTTCGAATTTACTTTAGAAACTGTGATGTTTCCAATTCCGTTTTCCCGATCTGTATACAGATCTGGAATAAAATAATGGAAACATGCGAATCTCAATATTGACTTCGAATAAGCTCCGAGTCTAGTAGAACAGTGGAATAATCGAAACCTATTTGCGATTCTATAACAAATAAGGGACTGGACTGTAGGAATGGCAAATAAATAAATAATTTTAATTAGGAGTGATAATACAATAATATAGGATTAATATGGACTAAAATAGCTATCCTTAATCACATATTGGCCCTGCAATTGAAATTTTTTTTTCAATATCAGCAATATTAGCCTTATTAATGAAATTCTAATAATTTTGGAAACGGCACATTTTCGGTGAACTGATGTTATTCGATAGTATTTGGTCTACTCTATCGTGGTGTGTCGTTTGATTCACTAGTTATGGGACACCCTGTATACGTCTAACCTATTCTTAAATAACTGAAACTACAATCCCATAATCCATTGAACAAAAATTCAATATTGATACGATTTTAATCCAAATAAGAATAATTTATTTTATACTTCTACTACAAATAAACAAACTAAACTAATCTCGACGCAAGGCCGCAGCCAGGAAGGGGCCCGATGGGATCCGAACGCGTGGGCCCTCCATTCTCCATCGACACGATAGATACTTGAAGTGTTAATGAATCATATTTTCTTCAGGAAATATTTTCGATATTTTCCGCGTTAATCATTTTCTTTCAGATATCGATTGAAATATATTACGGTAGGATTCTGCATTTGACTGAAAATTTTTCAGGTTTTCCTTTCTCAGTCTCTGGAACAATTTGTGATTTTGAGAACATTTCAGAAAAAATGAGAAGATTTGGTTTCAAATTCAATACGAACAGTTTTCAAAACACAAAAGGATTTGATGATAAAAACTTAACTTTTCAATGAGAAGCAAAAGTCCACAAATTGTTTTCACAATATTTCCTGTATTTGTAAACTTACAGAGAAAAAACAAAAAGTCTTTTAAAGATATGAACATAAAAATAGAGATATTCTGAATATGTTCATGAATTTCACTAACTTCTTTGACGAAGGTGTCTATACACCGATACGTTACAAAGCTTAATACTTCGAAATGTTCTTTCCTAAATGTGAACGAGATATTCTTGATAATGGAATATTTGTTAGGATATTATTTGGGCTATTCCGATTATCTTTATTGTTGGTATTTACCGACTTTTCGGCAAGCATTCGCCTGCCGTCATCAGGGTGTTGTTGGTCCTGAGAAGGACCGGTTTTTGCCAAACTTGTTCCGTCTGGACTTGTGCGCTTCATACTATCCAATTATGATGTGGGGATTCAAACGCGAGCTGTCAGAGGTGTAACCTCCGAAACTCAACTCACTCTGACTACCAGTCTACCGAAGTAGGGAATTCTCATTTAATTGAACTTGGACATAAATGTCATAAATAAATAATGAACATCAATGTCACAAGAAGACTGATGACAGAATTGACATGAGTCAGTCTCACTTCAAGACGTAGAAGAAGGAGTCATAAATCAACTGTACTTATCTCTTGCGTAGTTGGTTTGCATAGTAGGTTAGGCTAGGTCAGGACTGGTTCATGTCAGGACTAATGACTTCCTTGGGTCGCGTTCGTCCTCCTCAATTCAGATCTCAGTATGGGCACCCAGATATTCTTCATTTCCATAGAAGGCGCGCTGATTGGGTTGGGATTTATCGCCATGAAAGCTGCTTCTTTCAATTTCCTTCTTCTCCATCCTTCTTCCTTTGATATTATGACAGCTTCGTCCCATTTGACGTCGTGGTCTTCGTTCCAAGCATGTTGGGCTAGCCTGGATTTCCCTGTTTCTCCTTGTTGAGCTAGTCTTTGATAGTGCCAGGGGAAAACTCACGAAGGTGAAACCTGACAACGAGAATCAAAGAACCAAAAGTTGCATCTATGAAATACCATGTGAATGTGGCAGATCCTACATTGGTGAAACTAAACGCCCTCTGAAAATCAGAATCAAAGAGCACCAAAGACTAGCTCAACAAGGAGCAACAGAGAAATCCAGGCTAGCCCAACATGCTTGGAACGAAGACCACAACGTCAAATGGGACGAAGCTTCCATAATATCAAAGGAAGAAGGATGGAGAAGAAGGAAATTGAAAGAAGCAGCTTTCATAGCGATAAATCCCAACCCAATCAGCGCGCCTTCTATGGAAATGAAGAATATCTGGGTGCCCATACTGAGATCTGAATTGAGGAGGACGAACGCGGCCCAAGGAAGTCATTAGTCCTGACATGAACCAGTCCTGACCTAGCCTAACCTACTATGCAAACCAACTACGAAAGAGATAAGTACAGTTGATTTATGACTTCTTCTTCTACGTCTTGAAGTGAGACTGACTTATGTCAATTCTGTCATCAGCCTTCTTGTGACATTGATGCTCATTATTTATTCATGACATTTATGTCCAAGTGTCAAAACAACTTGAAATAAATGAGAATTCCCTACTTCGGTAGACTGGTAGTCAGAGTGGGTTGAGTTTCGGAGGTTACACCTCTGACTGCTCGCGTTTGAATCTCCACATCATAATTAGATAGTATGGAGCGCACAAGTCCAGACGGAACAAGTTTGGCAAAGACCGGTCCTTCTCAGGACCAACAACATCCTGATGACGGCAGCTACTATCCTCCTACTAGTACAATGTAAACAGGTCGTGCTAGTAACGGTAGACTACTAAAGATAGTAAACGGGACAGTAGAGTAGATAGCACATGTGGAATAGAACACTAGACTTTCCCATCCCCGCCTCCTAAATCTCACTTTACTCTACTGGTTCATTAGTATACCAATGTGATTAGACACTTGCCGGTTTTAGGAGAGGATAGTACATCTTGCTAGTGTTCCATGTGATTCGGCTCATCGAACTATGCTTTCAAATTACTAGCAACGTGTAAACAGTTACTTTACCGAAATGAGTAGAGTAGGGGATTTCCGTAAAAAAGTATGCTAGTGAACTCTAGCATCTACTCTACCAATGTAATCGGCGCTAGTGGCTGGAGTAGTACTTCGTACCTGAACTCGATTATGTTGTTGTTATGACTCGTTACTCGTTTCTATAGATTCTTTAATTCGTTCCTACCCCCCTGTGAGGAGAGCTTCGAACCACTGTTTTTCTCGCTTGGCCTCAGTATATTGCTAAAACATAGATTTGCAGCGTGTCGCCTTGAGTCGTCATGCGCACAAAAAACAAAGCGGACATAATGCAAAGCCAATTCGGTGTTTGATTTATATTTACAAATTTAAACAAAGTATATAAAGAAAATATAAATAATTGTGGGAACCGAACATCCTCCCCCCATTGAAGAAATTGTGAATTTCTTCAAACAGTTCGCGGTTTTGACTAGGGCTTCGCGGGCAATTCCGTCTGTTGCCGGGATGAGCTTCGTAATTGTTCCGAGCGTCCACGCGAGTGGTGGATCGTTTTCAGCCTTGATTAAAACCATGTCGCCAATGGAAGGGGTAGAGGCGTTCTGAACATGCCATTTCGAGCGCTGGGTTAGGGTATGCAGGTATTCGGTTTTCCACCTTTTCCAAAAGTCGTTACACATGCGAGTAAGGAGCTGCCAACGTGACAGCCTTTTGGCGGGTAGGTCGGTGGTATCTGCTTGAATGTTAAAAGAAAAGATTCTTTGTTCCTCCTCTGCGATATCTTGTGGTTCCGGTATCGGTGCCCGATCGGGCCAAGAAAACTAACTCTCTAGGAATCTGGGTAGCGATATGGCTTGTAGAGGCGCGACGTTAGATTTTGGAGACAAGAAGTACACTTTCGTCGCGGAATTATTGTATTGCACTTGAATATACGTCACAACAAAAGTTCCCTCGATAGACGCATCGCAAAATCCGATGAGGTGCGGTACGCACTGGCGCGATACGATAAGCGATGCAATAATCCAATTCTTATTCTACACTGATTAATCGTGCAAATGTAATTGTAGCAACTAACTTAGTAGTAGTAGCGATCGCGATACTACACTGAAAATTCTCGGGATCGCGTCGGCTTGGGCGACTCAGATGCCGTGTCGCTTCAGCGAAAGAAATGCGTAGTATCGTTCGACACGTCCGATTTATCATGCCGGGTAGCTATTTATTTCGTGAAATATAAGCTGTCGCATCGCTTATCGCATCACGCCAATGCATACCGCCAAAGTATGCGTATGCCAAAGCAGAAAGATCTCGTTTGAAACTTGACCTTTTCATTTCCAAGCTATCGGGTGGTGTTTCGACCCAGCCGAGTCCTAAAGCCCACAAACGTTGTACAAGTACCTCCCTAATAATCGTTGCCTGCAGTGGTAGGGGTTAGGCGGTAAATTCGAATCAAATTTACACATTCGCGGTTACACATTCTTCTGGAAAGGTCTCCCCAAAGAATTAACAAGAATTCATGGTGTTGGCTTTGCTAAAAAAACGGCCTTGTGCCTCGACTGACCGAAATGCCCCATGGTAAATCCGAACGAATAATGACTCTTAAGTATCATTTGCAAGACCGAAGCTTCGTTCACATAATCAGTGCTTACGCTCCAACATTGGATTCTGAGCAACAAATTAAAGAAACCTTTTACGAACAACTAGAACATCAGCTCAGACACATTCCAAAAAGCCACCGAATAATCTTGTTGGGTGACTTCAATGCAAGAGTGGGCAGAAACTTTGATATCTGGCCTAATGTGATAGGTAGGCACGGAGTGGGTAACATTAACGGCAACGGTGAGCTTCTGCTCACTAAATGCGTCGAACATGATCTGACCATAACCAACACGCATTTCAGACAGAGAAATAAATACGAAGACACCTAGTGTCATCCAAGATCTGGACACTGGCATATGATTGACTACGTTATTGTCAGAAGAAAACATTCGAAAGAAGTGAAAATTACAAAAGCCATAACAAACATTGATTGCTGGACCGATCACCGTCTCGTAATCTCAAAAATGATAGCCAGTCTAAAACCTCCCTACCGCAAGAAAAAACAAGCAAAAGCCAGAAAAAGAATTCATATAAAACGACGTCAATTCCCAGAAATAGGAGAAAGGCTATGTCAAGATATAGGATTGAGACTAAGTAATCTGCCTACCGACGACTTTGAGAATGTAGATACATTCTGGGCTGGTCTGAAAGATTCACTTTATTAATCAAGTGCATCAGATGTGGGAGTTACAGAGAGCAACTTAATAAAAAACCTGAATCAATTAAAAGATAGATGGAAAGAACACTAAACAACTGTTCTAAACCAACACTCTTCAACTGATGACGCTGCCATTAACTTGATACCGCAGTATGAGCCAATAATGTTAATGGATGATGATATATCTCTGGGAGAAATTCAAAAAGCAATTAACAGCCTAAAAAACAACAAAGCTCCAGGCGCCGACCAAATACGGAGATATATAAAACTCTTGTGAACCAAAACCAAACAATGGCAAACCTAAAATCTCTTTTTAATTTGATCTGGACAAAAGGTGAGGTGCCTCAGGATTTCCGGGATGCACTTGTAGTCAATCTATTCAAGAATAGGGGCAGTGCTGCTGACTGTGGAAACTACAGGGGTATTTCGTTGCTCTCTATATGCGGAAAGATTCTCACAAATGTTATGGCAGCAAGGCTGACAAAACATGTAGACCTCATTCTGCCGAAGGCACAATGCGGATTCAGACCAAATAGAGGTACCACAGACCTAATTTTCACCCTCAGACGGCTCCAGGAAAAGGCAAGAGAACAGCAATCACTACTTTATATGGCATTTATAGATCTGGCAAAGGCTTTTGATTCCATCAACAGGGAGGCTTTGTGTACCCCCGAAGTTCTTAAGAGTATGCAAAAGTCTGCACGAGAATAACTGGGCAAGAGTTCTGATACAGGGTGAACCAACTGACCCCTTTCTCACACAAACGGGAGTCAGGCAAGGATGTGTACTTGCCCAATCCTTTTCAACATTTTTGTCACTGCGCTTGCCATGATGGTAGACAACAAGCTAAATGAACGCGGTATAGCAGTTAAGTACCGATTTGACGGAGGCCTCTTTAATCTCAGAAGACTCAGAGCCAATACTAGATCCAAAAATATCGCAGCTTTACAATATGCTGATGATTGCGGTTTGTTAGCTGGGTCGTCGGAGGAGCTGCAGATTATCCTCGAAACCTACACGTGGGCCTATGAGGCATTGGGTCTCAAGATAAATATTAACAAAACCAAGATAAAGACCACGACCCCAGTGCAAGAAGATGGAAACATGTTTATTCAAGGCAACACGCTAGAAATAGTAGATCACTTCAACTACCTTGGCAGCATGGTGAACAATAAGGGAAACATTGATGAGGAAATCCAACAACGCATTAATTCCGCCACTGCATGTTTCTGGTGACTTAGAAGCAGAGTCTTTGATAATCATGACCTTTCTTTATCCACCAAGGTCGCTGTGTATAGAACAATAGTTATTCCAGCATTAACATATAGCTGTGAGACATGGGTGCCATATAGGAGACACATCAAAGCTCTGGAGAGACTTCAACAAAGACAGCTTCGACAGATTATGCACATGAAATGGTTTCATAAAATATCAAACATAGAATTACTCCATAAAGCTATGTGTAAAAGCATATCAGAAATGAATGGACAAAGCCGCCTCAGATGGGCGGGTCATGTGAGACGCATGATCGAAAATCGTCTACCCAAATGTGTTCTCTATGGCGAGCTTGCGGAAGGTCGACGAAAGCAGGGGCTATAAAGATGTTCTACACAACAGTTTGAAATCTGTCAACATTCACGAAAATTGGGAAGAGCTTGCGCAGAACCGTAGCGAGTGGAGGAGAATTGTGGCTGCATTCACAGAAAACAGACCGGATAGGCGTCGTCGGAATAGTCCAGCGGAAATTTATGAGTGTTCAGATTGTGGACGAAGAATCTCTTCAAGAATTGGCTTGTTCAGCCATAAACGTGTGCACAGAACATGACGATGACTTGTAATATTGCTTTGACATTGTCTTTTATGTTGTATATTCGGCAACGAATAAAGCTAATGAATGAATGACTCGTATCCAAAAACCAAGAAGCACAAAATTTTTCTATTACTGCTGCTACAGTGTGTCCCACTTGTCGGGCTGCCTCACTCACCTTCGTTTTCATGTAGGGATCTGATAAATTAAAATAATTTTCAGTTGACTTCTTGAAGCATGCATACGTTCTCTTAGAATTAGCGAAAAGAAAAGCTTATCTGGGGGCACGGTAGTGTCCCCGCCAAGACGAGCCAAGCGAAGCGCCGCGCCGGGGCACCACCTATATTGTCTCGATGTGTTTCGTCGTATTTTTGAACCCTCATAACTTGAGTTTGGAATATAGTAGATGAACAAAATTCTCAGGATATAATGCCAGTAGTGAACTTATCAAACGCGAAAAGTTTCAAGTGCACAGCCCGTACACTTAAGATTTTATAGATATCTAAAAACCCCTGATTTCGTCACTCATTCACTGATGATTATGAAAATTGTAAGGGTACTTCCCGATGTCCTATCAAGTTGAAATTTGGTATGTGAGCTAGTTTCAGTACACAAACAACGGAAAAAATCCCAAACTTGAAACTTTCACCCCCAACCCTCAGAACCAGGGGATGTAAAAGTTTGTATGATGCTACGCCAAAATTTTGATGCTAGTGAAAATTGATATATACGGAAGACTGCTTGTTATAATGTCAAAAAAAAAATTCTCAGGGAAAATTGCCCCCACATTTTGAAAGAGGTCATAAAATGAATCGCTCGTAAAACGCCCCATGTGTATTTACACCAAATACAATTTTCCTGTAATAACCACAACCACAGTTTCCATTGTGCAATTTTCCGTTGTGATCATTATACAGGGTGTTCTACAAGCTCAATGACAAACTTTGAAAGATTGTAGCGGTATTAATTCTGAACATTTTTTTCCTATAAACATATATCCGATTCGTTTTTGTTTAGAAGATACTATCATCTGAAAATCTATATTTTTTATTCAAATCATGATAATGGAAATTTTAAGGCTATAAAAATCGACAAAACTAAAGATGCCGTTATTCGGCGGATCAGATTTGGGTCGTTTCGCATTTGGTTCGTTGCATCGTGAATTCTATCAAGTAATTGTTGATGAGATTGAATTTCAACATGACAAATAAGCTTTTGCAAATGTCCCCATGAATAAAATTCTAAGGGATTTAGATCAGGCGAACGAGGAGGCCATTGTATTGGTCCTCCTTGACATTCCATTTATTCTAGAAATGTTTATTCAGCAATCTGGATACTTGTCTCCCTCTACGTTGTGGTGCACCATCAAATGCTTGTAACTCCGAAACGAAAACGAACGGGACCTATGTTCCTAGGAAAAAAAATGTTCAAAAGAAGCACAGCTGCCTTCTGTCAAAGTTTGTCATAGAGCTCGTAGAACATCCTGCATAATGATAGGATTCTTCATACAATTGTTGTGATGGCAGCTCTGAATTACATCGCCATCGCAGCTTGAACCTAGGTAGGTAAAAATATATTTCTGTACTTCGTACATTATTGCTTTTGAACATGAATTGTGACTTGAAATAGATCTCGCAATAATTATATTTTATTTAATTATTATTGGGGAAAACTGAACAAAATGAAAAGATTTTGTCATAAGTAACGTACAAAAAGAATTGAAATCCAACCAAAAACATTTTCATGTAAAATATTGCCAAGACGAGACCGTATTTCTAACATTGTTAAAAAGTTATCAGATCTCATGTAGAGCCAAGCTGCTTACTCTGCACTCTTCATCTTCACAAGTCCTCATTTCACAAACTCTATACCTTGGTAAAAATAATTGACTTGGCCGTTTCGTAACAATAAGAACTATTGTATAACAAAAAAGTTATGACCAGCGAATGAATTTTTTACCTTACGCTCACGTGGTGAAAGAGAAGCGGCCAAGTCACTTATTTCGACCAAGGCATAGAGTTTGAGAAATGAGGACTTGCGAAGATGAAGATTGTGTAGAGTTAGCAGCTTGGCTCTACATGAGATCTGATAACTTTTTGACAATGTTAGAAATACAGCCTCGTCTTGGCAATATTTTACATGAAAATGTTTGTACACTTTAAAAGATGAGGAACATCAAATATAGTGAAAACTTGCTGTCCATTAACAACGAAGTGGAACGGAGAAGATTAATCATTTGTACCATCTGAAACTAACGTGTTCAAGGCATTTTTCTAAGTACTACAACTGTAGTGAATTTGTGCAACTGCACAAATTCACACATACCTCTTCAAACTCCTGTGATCTTGATATCAATTTGGGTTTGAAATGAAAATGAGAACTTCTAGAGGATTTATTTCATATTTCGAATATATTTTGGTGTGAACAACCAAATGAATATCAACATAACCAAAAAAAAAAAATCGGAACGACAATGAAGAATCTGTCAGAATGCATTGAAATAACCGTATACTCATCTCAAGGGAGCTCTCGACTTCCCTTGAGTTGAGGGCACTCGACTCAGTGAGTATGGTCTATGACATGGCGTGAGCTACTTGAAGGCGCTCTCACATTCAGACTCACCCTCAAGGGTGAACTATGAATACTGCCCTAATATCTTCAATGAATCACCGCTATCAGAATTGAACGAAAAATCTATAAGTTGTCGAGCGGAATTTTTGTATTAGCTAGCCATTTCCGAAGTTCGAATTTCCCGCGGTTCAACAAGGTGATGAGTTCATCTCGCATGTTTAACGCCTCGCTCAGTTCTTCCAAAAGAAACGTCATCTACGAAGCTTTGGGTGTTCATAATTTTTGAGGCTAGTTGGAATTCGGGATATTTTCGGCTAGGTAAAGCAGACTACGCCAGAACATTAATTTGCTAATACAAAATGGGGTCATTTGGGGTATTTCGCCATAATATGCGCTGATATTTTCTCTGTTCGGGATTTACCCAGATGCGTCTGAACATCTGTTTGATGTCCGCGATTACCACATATATGGATTCAGCCGGAACTTTATCAAAATAGCGGTTAAGTCACGTTGCAGTTTGGGTCCTGCATATAAGGCTACTCTTCTCAAATTTTTTATTCTGTTAGAGACAATATAATTTCGATTCGTTGTATTGGAGTGATATGTGTAAAAATGAGAAAAAAATCTAGAGTTTATATAAAGATTTATTTTTGAAAAACATCAGTTGTATCAAATTTGATACATAGTGCATATAAGCATACATTTTCAAGGATTGTGGAAATTAACAAATCAACTATTATTATTATTGAGACACAAATCAACGCCACATTTTGAACATTTCGAATGGGAGAATGAATTGCAAGATGGATATTTACATCTTTGTCTCAAGTCTTCATAGATAGGCCAGGGTTCTCACGGGGAACCATTTCATTATTGTTATTGAAATGTATATTTTTCCTGATGATTCCGAAACGATTTTGGCTCATAGTATTTTTGATCTGTGGCAAAACTAGTTTTGTGGACCAGTAACTCCTTGTATTTGGCATATGAACAACTGACATGTACATACAAACACCTAAGAATTGTCAGTTGCTGATAACATGGCCGGTTTGTTCGGATTTTTTTGGGTCGAATATAGATTTGACTCCTCTGCAATTTTTTCAAAAAAACTGTCAGAAAAGAAGTATTTGAACACTTTGTGAGATGTTTCAAGCTCAGATATGGAACTCGAAAGTTTCGTATTCCCTTGGAACGATGAAGCTTCATCATTCAAAATCAGATTATTTTTATGCCACGAAATTTTACAGAATTTTTTTCGTAAGTCATCCAACTGTTGCTGTGGAAAAACATGTCGTTGATTTGCAGTAATTGATTCTTGGCTCGTCGAAGATTCTCCTAATCTGGAAGAGTCCTCTACTTCTTTTTGATCATCTTCGAAATGGTACCATCTTCAAACTCCAGTGGGAGTTGTTCTATATTGATTCTTTCAATGGTTTCAGAATGACTATCGATCTCATCATTGTCAGAAACAAAATCGAGATCATCTTCACTGTCCGTCAAGTCAGCAATAGCATCCTCCAGTTGTTTTTGGGTGAGAGGCCTTTTTATGTCCCATTTATTAGCCATATCTGAAGAAAAAAATAATACTTGTCTAGAAGAACATGTCGCAACAATTTCATCAATTCAATTCAAATATGCGCTATGTATCAGATTTGATACGACTGAAAATATGTCGAATATTATAATATCACATGGGATAAATGAAAAAAATTATGTTATATAATATATATCTTACATTTATAGAAGAATAATAGTTTTTATAACTCAATTTCACGAGAAATAAATGTTTGAACGAGTCTGAATCACCTCACACTTTTGACATGACATCAACTAGCTACAATATGGAAATGTGAACAAGCCACAGATTGTATTTTGGCGAGAAAATTCATTATGAACCGTATTGCATCTTAGAATAAGGATGTATCAAACATGATACGGCGCGTCATGTTTCAGAAACTACTGAATGTGAGATAACTTTGAATGGAGTTTATTTGGTTGTATCTGATTTGATACAATAGGTTTGGCGGATCTTCTTTCAATACTGCGTGGTGCGCTATATAGGATGTCCCACCGGGACACATTATCAGTGGTGTAGTGGCAAAATAGTGACTTACCAATGGAAGGAAGGTACATGGCTGCTGGCTGATGCCTCAAATAAATATATGAGGACTCACACATTTTTTAAGATATTATTTTATTTACTTGCGTAAGTGATTTAAATTTTATTTGTTACTAGCTGACCCCGCAGACTTCGTACTGCCTCAAAAAAAGCAACTTTTATATTATAATTAACTATTATGGTATAATACCTTAAAAGTGGACATGAAATTGTCCTGTACAGTATGTGTTGCGCCAAACGTTGTCGTCTGGAAACAGCTTTTGAATGTTGGCCAAGAACTGTTTAGAATCATTTACTATCCCAGAAACTAAAGAGCGAAAGGGATCTGGTGGTGGAACTAATTGTGGCAATTGGCAATTGCCGGGCCAGCTAGCTTATCTAATTAGATAAGCTAGCAAACATTGTTCGGCCGAGATGAATAAAGTTGTTTTTTTTCAAAGGAAATATATTAGGTGAAATACAAAAAAAATACAAAAGTACAAAAAATTTAATTGCAATGAAATAGGTCAATAGCTATCTCAGTTAATATTGGTAGTCACAAAAGTTCAAATGGGCAAATTTGCAGTATATTTTATGGGCAATCAGAATTCACTACTAAGAATTGCATTAAGGCACTGTTAACCTAAAAATTCTATGTGAATTGTTGTTTTTCAAATGGCACACCCTGTATTTTATTTTCCTAATCGGTAGAGCTCTTTCTTCTGATTTCAAATATTTATACATACTTTATTGAGGTTTTTTTCGACAGTTTCTGAAAATAATTGTTTTTTTGTCTAAATCTAAGGCAGCTGTAGAATGCCACTCGAGAATGCTGTGATTTATTTATATCGAAGTTCCATTCTATGGTCTCCTGATAGTCCCTTCTTAACATCATTGGACACTTTTTTATGGGGATATTTGAAATATAAAATGCCCGTCCGCAAAATATTGAAGAAATTAAATTCAGAATAGAAGAAGAAATTGAGAACCTTAATATATTCCATAAATGTTGAGGCAAATGTTCAAAAACTTTAAAAAAAGATATCGACTCTGTCTAGAAATAAATAGGAGTCATTTGAATCTCTAATTGAACTTTCAGTTAATAAATAAATAATATAAATATCAGGTGTCATTATCCACGGTTCCTTTGATATGAAAAAATCGCATCGTTCTCGTGTGGCATTCCACAACTGCCTTTGATTTAGAAAAAAATATCTATATTTATAGAAAACTGCCAGAGATACTCTCAATAAGGTGTATTTGAAATCAGAAGAAAGAGCTCTACTGCTGTTAACAGGAGCGACATCTATTGGCGTTATTCGCAAGAAAGAAAATTATTTCCTATATTTTTTTCTATTTCATCAAATTTTTGAGGGTTTGATGGTATTTTATGTTAACCCCGCCGTAGAAGAATCCAACAAAAAAACTTTCATAAAAAACAGTTCATCCAATCTTGAGTTATAAATGGTGTAGCCAACAATATGGCCGACTGAGTTTTATATATTAAGATTATTATTATTATTATTTTTTACCTAATGAAACCAGTGTGGGAACGCCGTTCCGACGCGTTCTCGCTCCACTACACCCCTGCACATTATATAAGATATAAGCCAAGTAGACCTTCATTCATGATATATTTTTAAATATCAATGACTTCCGCATTCAACGGAAATGGTATCAACTTTCGTATTTCCAAATGAACACCCCAGGCCCGGATCTAGGGGGGGGGCAAGCGGGTTGCTTGCCCTGGGCGCCAGCTTAAGGGGGCGCCAAAATCAACCAGCGGTTAAATGTTTTAATTTTTGATTTTCTCGAAAGAAATTCATTTCATAGTGCTAAAATCGAAACAGTAGAATTGAGACATGATAAACCACCACTATGCCAAAAATCTTCTGAGTTAATTAATGCCCCCCTGACATTACAGTCCTGCTATCGTTTTTCAGCACAACACCCTCAATGTAATGTAATTCAAAAGGCAAGAAAAAAGGGCGAAGAGTTGGATTCACAATAATTTTCCGGTTTCCAATCGACTTAGCTATGATGTAATCATCGGCAGAGGTTTTTTATGAATTGATAACTTTCTGTGGCACGTTGAGCACTTTCTGGTTGAACAAAAATCATCCAAAGTTTTCGGAGACGATGATGTCATGAATTTTGTTCACCCAAAAAGTGCTCAACGCGCCCCTAAAGGAGTCGTAAAGTCATAAAATACCCCATGCGTGTCGGCATTCTGTTCAATCATTACAAGATGATCGTTTTATTGGCGGTTTTTTTAGGAGGCTTCTTTGATTTGGGTATCTTTATGTGGCAAGTGCATGTACTCTCATATTTCAATAATTATTATCCATTCTCCAACAAGGATATTTTTTTCGAGTAGGGGATAAATATAGAATCTTCTAATATTTATTCTCATTCTAGAGATAGAAATATTTGAATTCGGATTTCAAGGTCTATTATTATGAGAACAAAGTCTGCAGGCGCCCACGCATAAATAAAAAAAAGGAATAGAAAGAAAGGAAAAACTAACGTCGACTGCGCCCTATCGTTTTTCGAACATTTTTGTTTTGCCCCCCTGAGAAAAAATTCATTCTGCGGGTACCCATGCAACGCAAGCATAGACCTGGGGAATTACCGACTCTTCCTAATCACATCTGGAACTAAGAGCGTTGGCAATAACTGCGGTTTCATTCGAACTACGATAACTCTTTGTATGTCTTTCTTGTTATTTGTGTGAACTTCTAATCAGTTTCAAAATTTCTTGTTGGTGAAACGAAATTTTGCCGAACTTTTTCGAGAATTTGATTGGGGATATTGCTTTCATTTTCAAAAATGTAAAAAATTTCAAAAGTTTAAGATAATAATATCCGCCGGACTTTGCGTTATCCAAAGCTCACCACGTCGAGGTTGCGCGGTCGGATTTTCGGTTCATTGTTTGTGTGTGTGTGTTCTTGTTGAAAGCATGAAGATTTTGAAAAAATCTTTTTAAGAATGCGAGTTCATATGTATTCACGAAAAGTAGACAAAATCTGTCTCCGAACAGCGAGTGAAAAAGGACGAAATTCAGTTAGGGGTATTATCTTTTGTTCCAATTTTAATTGACAAAGGATCAGTTTGAAAATTAATGCATTGGAAATGATTGGGCGGTGGTTTTTCAAATTTTTTGAAGTTTAAAAAAAAATACAAAGGACAGAAACTTTTTGAATTTTTTTTTATATTTCTTCCTACCTACAATTAAATTGTGGAAAAGCTTCGAAAAACTTTCTTTCTCATGTTTAAAAGGTAATGAGCTTTTCAGAGCAACTAACGGGATCCACTAATTATTTCAGAAACTCGATCGAGTGAAACAAAAAAACGGCTAGCTGAATTGATTTGGCTTTTAGTAGGGTTTATGTCAGGCATGGGCAACCTTTTTTCGCAGAGGGCCAAATAAAAAAATTTTTAAAAGACCACGGGCCAGAAAGAAATTTCCAACATATAAACAATAAAATTTAATCGAAAATAACGAAAACTTAACTTTCCTTACAATAGAATATTAAAAAAAAACTTAAACTAATATATTGCAACAAAAAAATAGTCTGTAACTCATCAGTGACTTGTTTTCAACTAATGAGACATTTGGGATTGCGTTTTCTTCACAAGAGCATCTATCTTAGGGGGGATTGATGTTGTTGCTACACGTAAGGTATTTTCCAAATTTGTATCCATGATCCTTGATCTATTCTTTGATTTTGTTAAATTCATCTTCGAGAAAAATTGTTCGCAGCAATGAGTACTGCCGAAAAGGGACATAAATCGGCATATAAAATTCACTAAATTTGGATATTTATCTCTAGAAACATATCTAATATAAAAGTCATGTAGAGGCAAATCACGAAACATATTTTTCAGGGTACTGTCCTCTTGAAGCTCGATTAATTCCATCTGGAGAGACATTTCCACTTTCTCCACATCCACTTCAAAAGGCGACATGAATAGTTGGAATTGAAATTCTCGTGATCGGAAATCCTCGAATCTTGATGTGAATTCATTATTTAATAAAGTCAATTCCAGTGCAAGAGCTTCTTTATCGAAATTTGTATGAGCAGCCAGGGTAGGAAAATGATAGGTATTCCCATTGAGAAGTTGATTCTCCCACAATCGGAGTTTGCTTTGAAATGATTTGACATAAGTGAAAAGCTCATGAGCAAATTGTCCTTGTTTCTGCATTTTGACATTAAGTTCATTTAAGTAACAGGTGAGATCAACCAAAAATGCCAAATTGGTTAACCATATTTCATCCCCCAATGGCTGGACCATATCTTGTTTTCCTTTCATTTCGATAAAAGATTTCACTTCCTCTCTCAGTTCATAGAATCTTTTTAACATTTTGCCCTTACTGAGCCAGCGAACTTCACAATGAAAAATAACATCTCCATATTCTGATTCTAAGTCCTGAAGGAATTGCTGAAACTGGCGATGATTCAAACCTCTTGATTTGATGAAATTTACGCAGGAAACAACTGTCTCCATTACGTGTTTAAATTTCAAAGATTTTGCGCAAAGGTTTTCTTGATGAAGAATACAATGGAATGTTATCAGATCATCACTGGCAATATTTCTGCGTGATAATTCTGATTTAATTTTAGCAACTACTCCGACACTTTTCCCTACCATCGCAGGAGCTCCATCTGTAGTAACACCACTCAAATTTGTCCAGTCCAACTTGAAATCTTCGAAAACACTGATAATTTCGTTGAAAATATCTTCACCCTCGTTGTGTTTCTCATTGGCCTGAGCGCAAGCAAGTCTTCTGTTATTCTGAAACTTTGATCGACTGCGCGAATGAAGATTGCTAGCTGTGCCGTATCATTAATATCAGTGCTTTCGTCCAATGCTATCGAGAAACAAACACATGTTTCCAACACTTGTCCAAGAGAGACTTTTATATCTTTAGCCATTTCATCTATTCGTCTCGTGACAGTTCTTCTCGATAGACTGATTTCTGAGAATTTTTTCTTTTTTTCTGGACACAATATATCCGCGAGTTCCATCAAACATTCCTTCACAAATTCACCTTCTGAAAATGGCTTCGAGTATTCTGCTACCTTCTTACTAACAATATAACTTGCGCGAACAATATCTTCAGCTTCTTCACTACGTTTCAGAAAAATATTCTGTTGTCCCACCAAAGTCTTTTTCAACTTCTCTATTTTGTCCTTTCTTACTTGTCCTGTGAAACTTCCGTATTGTGAATGTTTGGTAGTATAATGCCTTTTCAAATTATATTCTTTCGGGGCCGCTATAGACTCATTACATATTAGGCAAATTGGCTTGTCCTTATAACAAACAAAAAAATATTCTTGGGTCCACTTCTCCTGGAAAGTACGACGTTCTTGGTCGATCTTTCTGTATTTAGATGTCGAAGGTCCAGACATTTGGAGTAATAAATATTTCAGAACACAAAATTATAACAATACTATCTCATGCACCAACGCAAACTGATCAGTTTATGAGTTATGAACGAGCTGTCACAAAGAACGGGTATTTCCCCGAAACAGTAAAACGGGTGGCCTGCCTAAACACATAAAGTCTGTGAATTCCCTGAGTAGAGGCTCTCCGTCGAATAATAGAAATCTAATTCATTCACGCGAAAATGTCCGACGATCCGCTAGAGGTCGCATGCAGCGAATGAAAACGTGATTATTATTTGATGTCGTATCTTTGTAGAGCAAATCTGGGGGTGCGTTGTATGGGCAAAAATTCATTGGCGGGCCAAAATAATTCTCTTCGCGGGCCGCATTTGGCCCGCGGGCCGTAGGTTGCCCATGCCTGGTTTATGTGAACATATTGAAGTGAAAAAGGCACACTTAACATTCTTAGTTTTGAATGAAGTGAGAGTCACGTCCTTGGTTGTACATACTGGGTGTTTTAACAGGAGCTAGGACAGGTGGTGTAGAACAATTTTTCCGAATATTATTAGAGATAATATCGATTTCATCAGACTGAATGAACTTGGTAAGTTAGTATACCACAGTTTCACCCGTTCCAATTTATTATTATTGTATATAATATTTTTTATTTATTTATTTTTAATATTATATTTTTATGTATATGATGTTTTAATGAGTTGACACCATTTTATTTATACATTTTATCATTGTTGTTAGTTGTCATCCTAATTGTTGTTTTGTATGTGCTATACTGATAAGAATTTTAATTGTACATCTTTTGTATTCAGCCTTGAAAAAGTTCGAATATACGGACGAAACGTCGGCATAAGTTCAACGTAGTCTTGTTCTACACCACCTGTCCTAGCTCCTGTTAAAACACCCAGTATTCTTAGTTTTTGTATGATTCAGCGATTGATTTTCCAAAACCGGAACCTCCTTTTCGTTGCATTTTCTGACAAGCAGAAAATTTTTTTTTTCGAAAAAACAAGGAACAACATTTGAAGGGAAATCATTCAGGTTCTCGAAACTCACTGTTAACTTTTTGTGTGATTATTGATTGCTGAGATATGGATAGTTGAAGAAAAAAGGATCTTTTTTTGAGGGTCGATATCTCCATGATTAGTAGACGTATCGAGATGTGAAAAAAATAGGCTAAAAAATTGAATTGAAAATTTTGTTGTTGTTGGTTTTTGTAATGTTACTCAAAAACTTATGACGTAACAAGATTTCAAAGTAATAATCCAATAATAAGATAGATATTCGGAGCTACAATTCCTTCTTTTTTTTCTTGTACGACTATTCCTCTCTAAGTTATGGCCTGTTGAAAATTGCTCAAAAAATTTCGATTTTATTTTGATCCTTTAATTCATTCCATTTGTGTAGATATAAATTTTAAAAGCTTTCAATTCTTATACCAAACTTAAGAGGGGAGGCGCCACCATGAATTTTTGCCCCGGTCAGAAAAAGTCGTAGATCCGGGCCTGGAACACCCTGTATATTATGACTTTTTCGGATAGATTCTCGAATGCCACATTCATTTTATGGATCATTCTCTATAACCATCTGGAGCCAATTTCGAGTTATTCACTGTTTTTTGAGAAAAATTAAAAATTGAAGCTTGTTGAACACTGAGAATTCAATGAAAGCGCGAACCACAATCTCAGATATGTTTTTGGAAATAGGTTACGGAAAAGATATTCGACGTTAATCTGTAGAGATAATAAATCCCAACATCATTGATTTAGATGTCGGTGTCTTCAATTTGGAAAAGAAATTTCTTTTTTTTTTAAATTAAAATTAAAAGAAATTTCTTTTCCAAATTCAAGACACCAACATCTAAATCAATTATGTCGGGAGTTTTTTATGAATTTCCTTGTACATTGGAGAGACGGGTCGTTACCTGGAAACTAGAATATCCGAACATCGTCGTGACCCCTTAAAAATAATATATAATATATATATATATATATATATATATATATATATATATATATGATTAAATTATTTCGGGTACTCGGCTAGGTGGGCAGATTGAAGTAACCAATCGTCACTCAACACATCTATATTTCGGACCAAATGCGGTCCTTCATCAGGATGCTACAATGGAACATATAAAATGAAAAATTCTAGGAAATTAACTGAATAAGCTTACATCTGACAAGGTTATAAAAGATAACGAAATTCCAAAGCAGAAGACAGATGTAAGCTTATTCAGTTAATTTCATAGAAATTTCCATTTTATATGTTCCATTGTAGCATCCTGATGCAGGACCGCATTTGTTCCGAAATATAGATGTGTTGAGTGACGATTGGTTACTTCAATCTGCCCACCTAGCCGAGTACCCGAAATAATTTAATCATTAATTCAATGAACGGCGAAATTATTTCTATTTTCATTCTATATATATATATATATATATATATACAGGGTGAGTCTTTGACTTGTACATATATTTTTTTACCGTAGATTCCTGAGGTCAAAAGAAACACTTTTTTCTTTTACTATTCTTTCCGATTCGGCCTAGAAAAAAAGATATAGCCATTTTAAACTTTCATAATGAGCTATGCCACTCCTGGATATCATGGATATATGCCTGCCATTCAAAACTTAGAAATAATAACCAACTGTACAAAAAAAAAAACTTACTTTTTCAATCCTATTCGATGAAAAATGAAGTACGATTTTGTTAGTTCTGAAAAATTACCGAATTTATAAAATTTACCCACAATGAATACTTATACTTCATACAGAATTTCGATAGCGGCAAAAGTTGAATATTCTTCTCTTGATTTTTTTTCCATTATTGATAATGAAGTATTCAGCTTGCTATGACCTATATCTTCAGTATGTAATCATTTTTTATCGTTGTTTATAAAATTTCCTGAGGTTCTCCAACAGAATCATAACCTTTCATTTCCAAACATAAACAAATGTTCACCTCTAAGCTGAACGTTGCCAGTTAGGTTAGAACTCCGTAACCATAGATCATAGACCTATTATAAAGTGTAGAGTGTGCATAGACTTAACACATTATAATGATCAAATGTCATTGTGTGTTGATAGTTTTTTGCAATTATAACGCTGTTGTGAATAATTTTTATCTAAAATTTGACTTAACATTCCAGAAGATACTCATCATTATGTTTAATTTAATGAAAAGGAAAAAATTTCAACTTTGACAAAGCAGATTTTTCGCGACTCTTCTATGTTGATCGTTGTTGCGCATAGAGTGATCGACAAACAATTCAAATTGGGAATTAATGGTATCGTGATTTTCAATTAGAACGTTGTAACAGCAGTTTTGTGAATAATATGGCTGAATTGTGATCGTGTGTAGGTTGAGATTCGGATGGTGGTGCCAGAGACACTAACATGATTTTCTCTGGGTGGAGCATTCACTCTGGCTTTTAATGAAAGCGGGAAGTTAGGGCTTTCAACGAACGATCCCCTTTAAAAAATGTAACTTGCCTGAAGGATTAGGTATTCAGAACGAAGTGTGTAAATTTCCTCGAATAAATAAGGATGTAAATCGAAGAAGTAGATGTGAGCTCATTAATATAACTCAATTTCCAAAGTCCGCTAGTTCCCTTTCCATTCATAATAACCTTGTCCTTCCAGAACATAAATTCTCGGATTTAAACGTGATGATTTTCCACGTGACAACGTTGCAAAAATTGAATTCTGTGCATATTTTCGACAGAGTTACATTCAGCCAAAGTACGCAATTTTTGGAATTTCTCATAAAAATTTTTTCTTTCAATATGGAATTACTCGTAAACGGCGGGTTTTACAAGAAAATATCAAGAATACTTTTATATTCCAAAATGAATGGATATTCATCTCATCACAATAAATTTACTGTTTACAATTAGACTCTTTGAATTTCTGGTGAATTTATGGAATGTTATGGTCATAATTGAGAAACTGGCAGATGTTAGTGGAATTTTGTGTTGGGGATAGATTAATCACGTTTACGAAAAACTATATTCCGAAAATCACTTCATTCGATCGATTCGATTGCGAAATATAACTGAAAATTAAATTTTTTTATGGATTTTCGACAGCCTGTATCTTTTCAACGAAGACGAATCGGAAAAAATGGAAGATGAAAAAAGTGTTTCTTCAGACCAAAGGAATCTACGGTTAAAATATATGTTCAAGTCAAAGACTCACCCTGTATATATATATATATATATATATATATATATATATAAATATATATATATAGAAGGAGGTTTAAGGGAATCGACCTAGGTTTACACCAAAAAGTAGTTCTCTGTTTTCTTTGCCGAGCTTTCGGATTTTTATTCAATCCTTCTTCAGGGCTTCAACAAGATATAATTTACATTCATAAAAGTTTCAATAAAAACAACACAGAACTTTCTCACAATTGAAATGTAACAATTAAAACAAAAACATTTTAAAATTGCTCACAACAAAAACATCTCTGAAGTCACTTACTAAATTCGAGATTAAGGTGTCATCCAATATATGTTGATCATTATATTCGTGAGAATTATTGACCTAACAGGAAACTTAGCAATAAGTATTTGGTGTTCTCTTTCAAAAAATATTCACATTCCAACGTCAATTTAATTAAAATAAAATGAACCATGTTGGATTCAACACATGCGCTTCACATCAAGGTACAAACAAATGCAGACTATAATCAGACAAGGTAGGCATCAACGATCAAACAGTAATGCGTTAGAATAAGATGGACTCTCGTCAGTAGGTAACCTTACACATGAGACTGGGAAAATAAAAGCTATCGTGGGAACTTAATTTGCATAATTTATTCCTGTGTGGTATGCCGACACGCGTGTCAGGAAAGAGAGAGAGAGGAAGATATTGTTGTTTCATTCTATTCCTGGCCGCCATGTTTTTTTTTTAAGAGCTGGCCGAGGGATTCGAACCTACGGCAACTGCGGCATCTGCGTGGATCCAGCGTTCTATCCAATGTCGCCATAGAGCCATGAAGATTTCAATGTGATTTCCGTTTGATATACTTATCACAGAGCCGCCATGTTATTTTTTTTTTAAAAGACCATCGTGGGATTTGAACCCCGGTCAACTGGGTGAGTAACAAGGATCCTACCACTAAGCTACAGTACCATGAAGAATTAGTAGATGATTTCAGTTAAATATACATAGAGCCGACACGGCCATCTGCGCGGGTGTTCTGCGCAATAACCCTATGTCGGAGAGAGGGTAAATATTTCTAGACAATTACTGCTACATAAATATAATGTGATAAGTAAACAAGCACTCCGCTCTCTGACCTAACACCACAAGATGAATTCTGGTATATATACTTATGATTTATTCGGAGCTTTCAGCTTGTGTTATTAGGGGTTTGAACCTGCTTTCGTGGAATGAAAATGAAAAAAATCGGTTTTAATAAAGGTTTATTACACATTTCAGGAATATTTATAATTTTCTTAAATATTGATATGTTACACATGAACATCTACAATCCCCAAATGATTCACAATTTGTGCATGCCATTCCATCGACAGAATCTGCATCTAAAGGTACACCGATGCATTTCAGAGGGCAGCAAAAACGGAGATTATCGAATATATAGTTGTTTCTCTCTTGAATCATCACAGGACACTAATGTTGAGCATTAGTGAGGAAACAATATAATGTGAGGCCACAGCTCATACATTTCACATGATTATCTCCGAACGAAAACTTTCCACTGAGGTAGGAAGAATTTTTCATAATTTCATTATATTTTATGATATAGAGAAAAATACCCAAAGTGATTATATAAAAAGAGGAAAATAGATATCTCTGTACCATCTCATTAATTAATTCTTCAACCATTTTTACACTAAGAAACACAGTTAAATGATCGTATCAAACTGAATATCTCAAAATATGAGGAAAATAATTTCGATATACATTCTTCATACGCATATTATAGGCCTTGAAATGCTATCAGGGAGAAACACAAGGGACCACGATTTGGTTGGTTTATGTTGAATTCAAAATAATATTTTTATGCTATCAAATTTTACGATTTGCGATGCTGAATAATCGTGGCATGCCCGAACAAGTCTCGACGCGCTTCATCAATTGAGTAGACAGTAGGAGCATGGCAACCACTCACAAATTCGGTGATATTTTGTAAGGATTTACAATTTTGGTCTAGAATGAATTGTGTTTAATGCGTTGTCAGAAAACGTTTCACTGAAAACATTTATCATAGGAAGCATACTTGAACTTGAATAGACGAAGAATTTGTAGGATTCTCATGTCCATTACGTATATTAAAACAGCTAGCTCTTATTTAGCGACTGAAGCTAACATTTTCAGTAGGCAATTTTTCTTTTAATGATTATCATTTGTGTTCAGAAAGGTTTTTTAGAAGAAAAACTCAGCAAAGTACAAATTATTATCATCATTCATAACAGTCATTCAAAGACAAAAAATATTACGATAACATTATATCTTTGCTAGATCGTCTACTATTGAAAAACAAATTTTAGTTCACATTAATAGATCCATTTCACAGGTGAATATTGCAAAGGGAGGGCACTATAAGAAACTATATTTCACGATAAGATATTCGAATTGAACTAATACCAACAAATAAGGATTTTTCTACAATTACCCTCATTTTGATCATTAATCACTCAAGTCATCCTCTGATTCACTAGTAATATCATTAATATTAAATTCAAACGGACTCCCCGCCAGCTCGTCTAAAAAAACATTTTTATTCAAAATATCGAATTTAGGTGGTTTTGATAGATAAGCTATAAGGGCCGAATATTTCAAAGACGGTGGTTTCAAATAAATATTAATGAACAATGATTCTTTAACAATAAGTGCTTTCGAAAATTGGCAATGCAGTAATTGTAGAAAAGTAGTCTTACATATATCAGCACCTCAGAGGTAAAGTGTGTTAAGTCACATTTTTTCGGACACGCGTTATCTACAATATTGGATTCACCTCAGTGAATTCTAGCTAGTGGATTACAGTTTTAACTCCCCAGGTATATCAGTTCACCAAATAATGGCAGTGAACATTTTTTCAAACAATACTAGTACCGAAAAATCTCTCTTAATACTAATTTTGATTTTGTGACACACTTTACCTCTGGGGTGCTGATATGGATATGAGAGAAATCCTAAGTTTATACTCTGACCTTATATGTTTGTATTGTAATTCGTAACAATAATCATCCACATGATCTTCACAGGGGTCCCATTTACACGAATTTTCGTGGAATTACTGCTTCAGTTCATCTAGTTGTTTATTCGTATCGAATATAATCCACACATCAATAATTATCCCGAAAGATTCGTTAGCTTCTTCTAAATACCCCATGATTTCTCCTACAATCATCCAGTGATTTAAAGGTAGTTGATCAATTTCAGCATGCTGACTTGGAAAGCAAGCCATGAATTTTTCAGCCCAATGAGGTTCATAGGAAAAACTTTCCTGCATGGCCGAAAAACTATATCTCATCAATTCCTTCTCAGAGAGCTAAAAATAAAGAAGATGGTTTATAACCAATTTCATCTGAGAGAAAATGTTGTCAACATTCATTCATTCATGACAACTCTTATCGATTTTCTGTTTCTCTCCATTTGAAAATATTGAGAAAATATTTTTTCAAATCGGCGGATGAAATTTCTCCAATTGTTCATCAATCGAAGAATCATCTCGAAGACTCTTGAAGTAACAAAAGAGCGTTTTGAACTTCTCGAATATCGAATATACAAAAGTTTGTATTCTTTTAATGCATGATCAACAGAGTTTCTCGAATATTATACGATATTTTCATTAGTGTCGACATCTATTAGAGATTATCAACATTATTTATGAATTTTTTCATGAGTAATGTCATCTATTGTATCAGTTTCGAAGTTTTAGCCATTCAGTCAACATATACAAACACCAAATTTTCTTCGCTTTTTCCTCGTGTTGAAAGGTTTGTATCTCAGTATATAGGCGAATTAATGTTTTGTAACAATTATTCTCCTTCCGAATTTTATTGGCTATCTGAAACTCTCCACACAACACCATATTTACTCTGACAGCTTCATGGAATTTCAGAGTGCTTTGAATTCCCTGTCGAAAAATGAATTCACAGTTCACAAGAAAGTTTTTAGAAACCTAATGCTGCCGGTTGCTTTTGATATCTGTTCTTACGCGATTATTTCTCTTTTCTACTATTTTCTCCAGTTCCTTTATGATAATTAATTTCAATGGTGCTGCACAGGTTTAATAGGATTCAATGTATTCAACAATTTCTATTTCTCCATAAAATTATGACAACTTTACAATCATTTGTTCAATCGCCTTAGAGCAATTGTATAATTCTCGAGGCCATCCTCAACTTATTAGTCATCTTGGGACTTCATTAGCATAGAAGAGCTTTGATCCTCCTAACTAAAGCAGCTTATGATATTATATTGACTGCTCTGTTGACATACTGTGAATGAAAAATGGGATTGTAGTTCTCTTCTATTCATTGAAAATTGGGCGAATTCGCTACATATTTCCATGATTATTGGATTTAATTCGAAAGTAGCAGGATGTATACTTGTGGAATCTGTAGAAAAAAGTTCATTCAACCAAATAACTCTGAATATAAATAAAAACATTTACTTCATTTTTATAGTGTGCGATAGAAAATTCACTAGAAATGACTATGAAAAAACACTTTATCAAGAAACATCAAGGAATCCATGACCAGAACAACGTTGAACCAATGAGAGGTTACTGTGAAAAGATACATCAGAAATATAATTGTGATAGACCCAACGATAAAGAACAGGGTTATCTAATATCGAATACGAGATATCTTCATGAAGTTAGTAGTGTTAAATATTTTCCCGAAATAAATGATGAGCTGCTCACACTGTATAAAGAAAAATATTCTGAAGATAGATCTAGCAGAATACCATTTTTAGTGAAACACCGATGAGAAGTTGCTACTATTTATAAGGATATAATTAGCAGACTGATAATATATGTATGAATCACACTTTTCTAAGAAATATTAACAAGAAAAACTTGTTTTCTCGTTTTCAATTACAAATATATATAATCCTAATATTTTTATTAAACAAAAACAAGAAGATGTAGAGGTCAACTATACGAATCTTCAATATTCTTCTATGCAACAATTCCTCTACGAACCATAGAAAATAAAAAGTCTGTATCTCAAAGACAAAGGTCTGAAATGGAATAACTCCTCATGGTATCTCTCTATGAATCCAGAAAAATCTTCAAACACCAAGAAAACAAACAAAAAGAAACTCTATCATTTCGTAACTTTCGCACAGGTATGTACATTTCCAGCGGCTCCTACAAATTCACCGCCTATTCAAGTTAAATTCACTGAATATACTCCCGAAAATATAGATAGCAAAATATTTGATAGATTAACTATGAATGGATAAAATTATTCATTAAAAAAGGGTATGATGAGTATATATGTTCTGTTCTTATTTTGTATATATGTATATATGTTTATTCCCCCTTAATTCATTATCTTAATTGTCACGATGCAATTGTTATGCTTGGATGGTGGTCTCGATATTGAGCTTTGTTTCAACTTTGTCTTGCTGTCATGCGCTAGAAGTTGATATGGCTTATACTGAGGCCAGTTAAAGGAATAAGAAGAAGACAAGGGCTACCCCCCTTCCGCACTAAGGGCGGACCATCGAGACCTCCAGCCCTTCAACAACGAGACCAGTATCATATACCATCCAGCAGAGTCAGTTCCTATAATACACAGTACCACGATTTTGCCACGTTGTCCTACCGGTAATGGTAAGTCTATATCATACTTATAGTGTTTTGTCAGCGTATACTAAGTCTTGTGATTCCTGGTACAAACTGTTTCGATTGTGAATTTCATTGAATACCATCACGAACTAGCGAATCCGATGATTTTACACTCTTTCATTTAATAGCAATTAAAACATGGTCCTTCGAGCCGGATTCTGCTAGGAAGTTTTACTTTGTTATTCATTTCTTTCTATTCAAATTGAGATATTTTGTCTGGGAATACCAATTCTGAAGTAACAGTGTTGAAATATTTGCTTTTTCTAGTCTTCTATTTAGGTATTTCAGTTGTATCGTGATATATCTCTCTTTCTCTTTTTTTCCTATAACTGACTCTAATTATTGCTCATATATATATATATATATATATATATATATATATATACATATCAGAACGACTCAATTCTCTAAAGGATATCTTACATCGATTTAAGTACCCCTCTCACCGATCTGCTCCATTCTGCGTGCTTATCACCTTGGAGCAACTTCGCGCGCTCGGGAATTTCCAGTATTTCTCTTTCTTTTCTGAAATTCCATCCATTGAGCCGATTTAAGTTTATGATCATATAGTGGTGTGTACCGCTCGAAAGACTTTCCTTTAGTTTTTATTTTCTCCGTTTTTTTCCATTAGTTCTTTCAATTTATTTAATAGGCACCTTCAATATGCCTCTCACAATGGAAGAAAAAATCGCTCGCGCTGATGCCCTTAGAGAAATAACTATAAACCAATTAGTGCTGATCGAAACATGCGCGATAAATGCACAACGGGAAGAAAATAATATTACCAAATTCGCGATGGCTTTCAAGGGCCTTAAGAAGTTGCAAAAGGACTTTGAAAAACATCATTTGTCAATTGTGGTCGCTTTAGCCGGGGATTCCGAGAAATTAAATGCTCAGTCCGAAATCATGAACGATTTCTGTGCTAGATGTCTGGAACTAGAAACAATTCATCATACACTCATAGCTGAAAAGCAGATAGATCAACGTTCCAGAATTAACACAACCACGTTTCAAAATACAACATTCAGTAATACAAACGATTGTATCCGCTTACCGCGTATTGAACTGCAAGAATTTTCGGGCAACATCCAGGAATTTCCGTCTTTTATTGAACTCTTCGACACCCTGGTACATAACAACGGTAAACTTTCAGACATCGAAAAATTTACCTACCTGATTTCGAAAATACGTGGTCCTCCTCATGCTTTAATTAGAAATTTACCAATTGTGTCAACAAACTATGCTATCGCGTACAATTCTTTAAAGGATAGGTACGACAATAAAAGGCTAAGAGCGGTAAATTCCTGGAAGGAATTAGAAGATGCAAAAGGGGCGATTGTAAATCTTTGCGCCATTTATTGGATACCTTCTCGGAAAATTTAGAAGTTCTAAGAACTATGCGGTACGATGTTGACGGTTGGTGTTTCATTTTGTCAAATATGCTGCTGGATCGTTTGGACCCGAATACAAGGCGAGAGTTTGAGAAAAATCATGCGTCGAACGAAATGCCGAAATATACGAAAGTAAGAGATTTCATTTCGACCCAGTGCAAAGCATTAGAAACATTTTCATTATGCACAAGGTCTTCTAGCGAAACAAATAGAACCCAAAGGGATGCACCTAGAACAACCCAACGCAACACATTGCTCGCGAAAACAAAACGCGTCGTAGATAAATCTCCCAAAGTCACCCGATGCAATTTTTGCGAAGGTGAACATCTCATACAAAATTGTTCGGATTTTTTGAATAAAAATGCATCAGAACGTTTCCAAGTTACAAAACAGAAAAAATTATGTGTAAATTGTTTATCCGATAAACATAGTACCCTCAACTGCGTTTCTAAATACCGCTGTAGACAATGCGAAAGGACGCATCACACGTTATTGCATTTCACGGAGAATTCAGAACCGTCAGAAAATGATACTCCACAAGTTAATACAAATCCAACGGTTGCTATGTTTACGAAAGGTGAACACGAGGTACTGTTGTCTACAGCTCTAGTGAGCGTTCGCGATGCTTTCGGCAATATTCAAACCGCGAGAGCTGTTTTAGATTCAGGTTCGCAATCATGTTTTGTAACAAAAGGGTTTGCTAATAAATAAGGCCTCAAGAAAATTAATATAGCTGCGACTCTTCACGGCCTCGACAGAATGCATATGCCGGCTAAATCGCGTATACATTGCGTGATCTCGGGCGAAGATTCCGCAGAATTTCAAGCAGATTTCATAATCCTAGAACAGATTTGTGACCCATTGCCTATCACCGGATTCGATCTAAACAAAATTCCATATGTGCGTAACTTAAAATTAGCTGATCCGAACTTCAACAAGAGCGATAAAGTGGATATGCTTTTAGGCGCCGAAATATATCCTCTCATCCTTAGAGAGGGAAAAATCGTGCTAAATGAAAATTCGCCGGTTTGTATACATACTGCATTCGGTTGGGTCGTTATGGGAAAACTCTCCTCTCTTCAAAAGGTTCAATACAACGCGCCACGTCCGATTAAGACCTTTTTCGCGAAATATACAACGAATGATCAACTGAACGATACACTACGACTATTTTGGAAAACCGAAGAAGTTCTAGATGTGAGTGTAAAAAATCCTGAGGACGAATTTTGTGAGAGTCATTTCATTCGAAACATTAAACACGACGAACGTATTGGTTTTACGGTCTCTCTACCTTTTAAAATAAACGCTCCCGATTTCGGAGATACACGTTCTCTAGCAATGCGGCGATATTTGTCATTAGAAAGACGATTAATGCAAAATCCACAGAGTCGGATTGCCTATACAGATGTAATCAACGAATATCTGAGTAAGGGTCATATGACGAGGGTGGAACCTCCCGCACTTGCTGAACTGAACGGTTTTTTCTATATACCGCATCATGCCGTCCTAAAGACCGATTCCACATCGACACCGCTTAGGGTAGTCATGGACGCGAGCAGTCACTCTCCTGACAAGGTTTCGCTCAATCAGGCGCTGTACAGCGGTCCTAAATTACAACGCGATCTAGTTGAAATTCTAATAAACTTTAGACTCCATAAACATGTAATGCTCACGGATATCAAACAAATGTTCAGAATGATACAAGTAGATCCCAATCAAAGAAAATATCAACGGATTCTGTGGCGTCCCAATCCAGATGGGCCGATCGTGGATTACCAATTGAACGTCCTCGTCTTTGGCATTACATCATCCCCGTTTCTAGCTATCCGGACGCTTTTGTATCTTGCCGATAAATATCATGATTTTCCGTTAGCATCACAAATTTTACGAACGCAAACATTCGTTGATGATATCACTTTCGGTAGCGATGATCTTGATTCGATTAAAGGCATGCGTGATCAACTTGTCGAACTACTAAGTAAAGGTAAATTCGAACTCAGAAAGTGGGCATCCAATACAGAATCACTTTTGGAAGGATTGCCTAAAGAAAATGTACAGAATATTGACTTTTCTTTCGATTCCGAAAACAATGCTTCCTTGAAAATTCTAGGTTTGAAGTGGTCGCCAGTTAAAGATAATTTTTTCTTCACATTCAAATATCTCGAATCTAACTGTACTAAAAGAACAATGCTCTCGGAATTGGCGCGCACCTTCGATCCGTTGGGAATCTTGACGCCCATCACCTTTTTCACTAAAGTACTGATTCAACGGTTGTGGACCTTAGGTTTGGGCTGGGATGAAATACCGCCGAAAGATGTTGTTGATAAGTGGTTACATTTTAAGAGAGATCTCACAGTGCTTTCTTCTTTCGCGCTGCCACGGCATTTCGATCTTCGTAATATGGATTCATGTCATCTTATTGGATTCTGTGATGCTTCAGTCGAGGGAACATGTGCGGTCACGTATTTAAGAATCAAATACAAAGATTCGGTGGTGAAATGTCATTTCTTGTTCGCGAAATCGAAAGTCGCCCCATTACAATCGGTTTCTTTACCCAGACTGGAATTGGAGGCTGCAGTTCTTCTATCAAAATTGATTAGATATGTGGAAAAGGTACTCATAGATAAGATATGTTTAACAGACATTCACGCCTTCAGCGACAGTTCCGTGGCTCTTTCGTGGATTAAAAACTCACCACATTTATGGAAAACATATGTCGCGAATAGAGTAGCTTTTATTCAAGAAAGAGTACCGCCTAACAAATGGCATCATGTATCCTCCAGAGAAAACGCAGCGGATTGCGGTTCCAGAGGCATTTTTCATTCTGAATTGCTGTCACACTCTTTATGGTGGACTGGACCTCGGTTCCTTTTAGAAGAACCAACATCCTGGGTCAAGAAAGTTCCTGAGCACGATCCAGATACGATTGAAACTGAGCGACGAAAAATAACGTTAAACGTGCAAGTGTCACAACCGAATATTTTGGATACGTTTCTTGACAAATATTCAACCCTAAATAAAATTAAACGTGTTCTTGCTTACATTATCCGTTTCAAGAATAGATGCATGAAACGCCAACGTGTCATCCGTGAATCGGTCGACTGCCTCACAGAGGAGGAGTTGCACAGCGCCCTTCTTTTGATCATAAGGCACGAGCAACAGAAGTATTTCGGTGATGAAATATTATGTTTAAAAAATAACGAGAGATTACCTAAATCGTTAAGAGTTTTGAACCCCTTTATGGAGAACGACGTATTGAGGGTAGGTGGTAGACTACGTAACGCGGATATGTTGTACAACGAAAAGTTTCCGATACTTATACCAAGAAAGTCAGTCTTGGCCACGTTACTCATCACCGAAATACATGTTAAGAATATGCATGCTGGAATCGAAACGACACTATCCTTACTAAAGAGAAATTATTGGATACTCGGGGCCAAAGGATTAACCAGACGAATCGTTAATAAGTGCATTCCGTGTTGGAAAATCCATCCCACAAATTTTCTCCCGTCAATGGGCAATCTTCCAGATTTTCGGGTAAAACAAGCACGACCCTTCGTTAACACTGGAGTCGACTTAGCCGGTCTTTTCACAATCAAAATGGGTAAAATTCGGACCAACAAGACATTTAAAGCGTGGATATGTTTATTTGTATGTTGCGCAACAAAAGCGATTCATATAGAATTAATATCCGAACTCTCTTCAGAGGCTTTTCTTGCGGGTTTCAGATGGTTCATTGGTAGGCGCGGACTTTGTAAAAATGTCTATTCGGATTGCGGAACTAATTTCACGGGTTCTGATAAATATCTAAAGAACATCTACGCTAATGTGGCAGAAACAGAAGCCATCCGTTGGCATTTCAACCCGCCTGCAGCGCCACACATGGGAGGTCTCTGGGAAGCAAACATTAAGGTGGTGAAAACACATTTAAAAGAGTTACGGGATCACAAATATTGACGTATGAAGAAATGAACACGGTGCTGGTCCAGATAGAAGCAGTTCTGAATTCAAGACCGTTAACTCCCATGAGTTCTGACCCGAACGACTTGTCGGTTTTGACACCCGCGCATTTTTTGGTGTCAGAACCACTGACAACCATCCCAGATCCAGATATGTCTGACGTACCCATGAACCGCTTAACCCGTTGGCAGCTGCTAGTACGTATGCGCACAGATTTTTGGAAGCGATGGAAAACGGAATATTTACATACACTCACTCAGAGAGCCAAATGACACCTTCCGAATAAAGCGTCTCCTAAATTAGGCGATATGTTTTTAGTCAAGTCGGATAACGAGCCACCCCTAGAATGGACCTTAGGAAGGATCAGCCAGTTGAATTACGGCACAGATGGTATCGCACGGGTTGCTTCAGTCACCACTATGAAAGGGGTAATACGTAGACCATTGGTCAAACTTTGCCCCCTGCCCACGAATTGAGCGATTGAAGAATATCTTCCTTTCTTCAAGGGGGGGGGAGGATTTTCTGTTCTTATTTTGTATATATGTATATATGTTTATTCCCCCTTAATTCATTATCTTAATTGTCACGATGCAATTGTTATGCTTGGATGGTGGTCTCGATATTGAGCTTTGTTTCAACTTTGTCTTGCTGTCATGCGCTAGAAGTTGATATGGCTTATACTGAGGCCAGTTAAAGGAAGAAGAAGAAGACAAGGGCCACCCCCCTTCCGCACTAAGGGCGGACCATCGAGACCTCCAGCCCTTCAACAACGAGACCAGTATCATATACCATCCAGCAGAGTCAGTTCCTATAATACACAGTACCACGATTTTGCCACGTTGTCCTACCGGTAATGGTAAGTCTATATCATACTTATAGTGTTTTGTCAGCGTATACTAAGTCTTGTGATTCCTGGTACAAACTGTTTCGATTGTGAATTTCATTGAATACCATCACGAACTAGCGAATCCAATTATTTTACACTCTTTCATTTAATAGCAATTAAAACAATATATGTCAATTATTCTTATGTAATAGTGACATCACTCAATGTTTCATAGCTGTTTATCTGAAAACCGCCCTAGTAAACATTCTATGGGTAAATTATTGGAAATGATTGTTTATAAACACTTTCCCTACACTTTCGGTGACACCAACACTTTCGGTAACACCACTTGAGTAGTTCATGATAATTTTTCACTAGTTGACAAGAAAATAAGTCCCAATAATGACAATTATGTAGATACGGAATCTGATGAAAAAATTTTATTCTCTTGATTTACCTTCGGCAACAATTCGACCAATTCAGAGTAATCTAATGTACTTGTCATTTTTGCCCTCGAGGAGAAACATGCATACGACATTCATAAGTTTCAGTGTTCACAATTAGCAAATTTGTCACCGGTAAGCTTAGAAATATTTTCAGAGCCGTTCGTAGAATTGAATTAATATCTTCAAGAGACAGATCGTATACAACTCTGTTTGTAATGGTTCACTTGCAATAATGTGATCTGGAATTAATTCAAATCGAAATTTGAACAATTTCATTGAGAACTCATGTGCATTTTCAGTACCTCTCTTGAAGCTCGTCAATAATCATACACTTCCATTCAGACTGAAGTAGTCTGCCATCGGGCAAAGCAACAGATTATATTTCATTTTTTAAACTATCGAATAGACTGAAAGAGATGAAATTGGGGAGAGAGAGCAGAATTACTCGACACAATAAAACAAAAGTAACTCAAAAATTAGGAGGCCTAACCAATGATGAAGCTCCTCTTTCTTTTTATTTTTTATGTCATTGCAAAACTGAGAATTGTACTATTGCAAGTACAAGTTAAAATAATCGTACATATTGAAAAAGATTAAAGTTTTTCTATAGTTATACTTTCTGTTCGTTCAATGGTCCATGTATTTTCCGAGAGCATTCAGTTTCATTTCTTCTGAATTAATTCTACTTGGTTTACCTGTTGTGATTTCGATAAATACACAGCGTTTGCTGATTTTAAAAAAGTTTGTGCGAATAATGTTAATTCCATTGAATGTGTAATAAAGGGGTTATTTCTTTATAAATCATACTGGAGAAAGTTTGAAATAATAAAATATCCATAATTTCTAAATAATGGAGTTATGAAGTGCTATGAAATAGCTAAGTTGAATGAATTCTTTGAAATATTCTCGTTTCATCAAGTTTCACTAATAAAGGAAGCCCATACAATGAGTTATATCGTGAACTTTGCCCTCGTTGTCAAACGAAAAGCTTTTATCAGCCCGAACAAGCCGAAGATTTTAATCTCTACCTGACCCTTCAAATATATCTACTAGAAATACAGCTGTTTATTTCTTTCATGAACCATAAATATGTGTTTTACTTGAAAATGTCAGTCCTGTAAAACAAATACTTTGGCAGTTTATATAAATGCTGGTTTCAGGGATTCAATAATCAGAATCTTTTCGACCCTTGAAGTTCTTCAGTGACTACTAGTGACTTGGTTATTCAGAATTGTTTATCATAACATACTTTTAAACACGAAAGTGATTATAGATTTCAATATCATCAGAATTATGCAGGTAAATTGTAATTTTATATGGTTCTTCCCTTATTAGTGAAACTTGAATCCTGTATATGTCATTATTAAACGAATAAATTCAACAATATGAGAATATTGAACGTGGATATTCGAAACTATTAGAAAAATTAAAACCGTGAATCGACTTAGAAATGAAAAAATAATAGTTATTTCAATATCGTCAAGAGAAAATTATGAAAGTGTTTAAATATAAAGTTGATTCGGGATGAAAAAAAAATGAAGAACACGAAGGGATATTCAATATAATAATTTCTACAAAGTTTGACCATTTTGTTTTTAACTAGGTACATAATAGGGTTTCATCCGTTTCAAAATTCTCTCAGATGAAATTGGTTATAAACCATCTTCTTTATTTTTAGCTCTCTGAGAAGGAATTGATGAGATATAGTTTTTCGGCCATGCAGGAAAGTTTTTCCTATGAACCTCATTGGGCTGAAAAATTCATGGCTTGCTTTCCAAGTCAGCATGCTGAAATTGATCAACTACCTTTAAATCACTGGATGATTGTAGGAGAAATCATGGGGTATTTAGAAGGAGCTAACGAATCTTTTGGGATAATTGATGTGTGGATTATATTCGATACGAATAAACAACTAGATTAACTGAAGCAGTGGTTCCACGAAAATTCGTGTAAATGGGACCTCTGTGAAGATCATGTGGATGATTATTGCTACGAATCACAATACAAACATATAAGGTCAGAGTATAAACTTAGGATTTCTCTCATATCCATACATGTAAGACTACTTTTCTACAATTGCTGCATTGCCAATTTTCGAAAGCACTTATTGTTAAAAAATCATTGTTCATTAATATTTATTTGAAACCACCGTCTTTGAAATATTCGGCCCTTATAGCTCATCTATCAAAACCACCTAAATTCGATATTTTGAATAAAAATGTTTTTTTAGACGAGCTGGCGGGGAGTCCGTTTGAATTTAATATTAATGATATTACTAGTGGATCAGAGGATGACTTGAGTGATTAATGGTCAAAATGAGGGTAATTGTAAAAAAATCCTTATTTGTTGGTATTAGTTCAATTCGAATATCTTATTGTGAAATATAGTTTCTTATAGTGCCCTCCCTTTGCAATATTCACCTGTGAAATGGATCTATTAATGTGAACTAAAATTTGTTTTTCAATAGTAGACGATCTAGCAAAGATATAATGTTATCGTAATATTTTTCGTCTTTGAATGACTGCTATGAATGATGATAATAATTTGTACTTTGCAGAGTTTTTCTTCTATCAAACCTTTCTGAACACAAATGATATTCATTAAAAGAAAAATTGCCTACTGAAAATGTAAGCTTCAGACGCTGAATAAGAGCTAGCTGTTTTAATATACGTAATGGACATGAGAATCCTACAAATTCTTCGTCTATTCAAGTTCAAGTATGCTTCCTATGATGAATGTTTTCAGTGAAACATTTTCTGACAACGCATTAAGCACAATTCATTCTAGACCAAAATTGTAAATCCTTACAAAATATCACCGAATTTGTGAGTGGTTGCCATGCTCCTACTGTCTACTCAATTGATGAAGCGCGTCGAGACTTGTTCGGGCATGCCACGATTATTCAGCATCGCAAATCGTAAAATTTGATAGCATAAAAATATTACTTTGAATTCAACATAAACCAACCAAATCGTGGTCCCTTGTGTTTCTACCCTGATAGCATTTCAACGCCTATAATATGCGTATGAAGAATGTATGTTGAAATTATTTTCCTCATATTTTGAGATATTCAGTTTGATACGATCATTTAACTGTGTTTCTTAGTGTAAAAATGGTTGAAGAATTAATTAATGAGATGGTTCAGAGATATCTATTTTCCTCTTTTTATATAATCACTTTGGGTATATTTCTCTATATCATAAAATATAATGAAATTATGAAAAATTCTTCCTACCCCAGTGGAAAGTTTTCGTTCGGAGGTAATCATGTGAAATGTATGAGCTGTGGCCTCATATTATATTGTTTCCTCACCAATGTTCAACAAGAGTGTCCTGTGATGATTCAAGAGAGAAACAACTATATATTCGATAATCTCCGTTTTTGCTGCCCTCTGAAATGCATCGGTGTACCTTTAGATGCAGATTCTGTCGATGGAATGGCATGCACAAATTGTGAATTATTTTGGGATTGTAGATGTTCATGTGAAACATATCAATATTTAAGAAATTTATAAATTTTCCTGAAATGTGTAATAAACCTTTATTAAAACCGATTTTTTTCATTTTCATTCCACGAAAGCAGGTTCAAACCCCGAATAACACAAGCTGAAAGCTCCGAATAAATCATAAGTATATATACCAGAATTCATCTTGTGGTGTTAGGTCAGAGAGCGGAGTGCTTGTTTACTAATCACATTATATTTATGTAGCAGTAATCATCTAGAAATATTTACCCTCTCTCCGACATAGGGTTATTGCGCAGAACTCCCGCGCAGATGGCCGTGTCGGCTCTATGTATATTTAACTGAAATCATCTACTAATTCTTCATGGTACTGTAGCTTAGTGGTAGGATCCTTGTAACTCACCCAGTTGACCGGGGTTCGAATCCCACGATGGTCTTTTTAAAAAAAATAACATGGCGGCTCTGTGATAAGTATATCAATCAGAAATCACATTGAAATCTTCATGGCTCTGTGGCGACATTGGATAGAACGCTGGATTGCCACGCAGATGCCGCAGTTGCCGTAGGTTCGAATCCCCCGGCCAGCTCTTAAAAAAAAAACAAAAACATGGCGGCCAAGAATAGAATGAAACAACAATATCTTCCTTTCTCTTTCTTTCCTGGCACGCGTGTTGGCATACCACACAGGAATAAATTATGCAAATTAAGTTCCCACGATAGCTTTTATTTTCCCAGTCTCATGTGTAAGGTTACCTACTCTCGTCACAGATTAATCCCACTAGTCAAAGTTATTGATCGAGTGGTCCATCATAGAAAATCCTCTCGCGGTTCGGATGTGTAAGCAAATACGTATAGATGTTACTAAGATTTTGTGTGTCAGTTTTACCGTTGATAGCCTCCTCCTCTGCATTGATATGAATCATTTCCAACATGATTCTCTTGTTATAATATCTTTTCTTATCAATTATCTCCACGTTTTCGAACAGAAAATTGTGATCATGTTGCAGCGAGTGTTTTGCTAAGGCACACCATTCCTTCCTCTTATTTACATCGCTCCTATGAACTGCTATTCGATTCTTCAGTAGCTGCACACTATTCTGTGAACAACGTTTGAACACAACATAGTTGGCGTATGATCTTTTAACCTACTATAAAGTTTTTTAACAGTTTTGTAATTGTAAACTGCAATTTTTAATTCTTCACCAGTCAAACATCTTTTTATTTTATGAGTTAGACCTTTAATGTTGATAATATTCCCAAACTTAATTTCAACTCTATCTTCTTTTTCACTAGTTCTAAGCAATTGTGGTACTTGGTTGTTGTCGTCCATATGGTTAATGTTGACTGACGAATAGAGAAGTTTGGAAATCATTCTTTTTGGGCACTCATTCTCGACCAGAATATTGAAAAGTTTGTCCATGGAGCGCTTCAAAAATTTTGGATGGCGTATCCTGTTTACCCTATTTTTCATCTCTCTAATACAATTGATTTTCAATTCAATTTCATTAAAGCGCTCCAATATATCATTAACGTCCTTTCTATGTAAGGCCAAAATGAGGTCATCTACAAATTTTTTGATAAAAGCGATTTTGTGTCTTAACTTGGGAATACATATATCTAATACGTGATCCATGACATACTGAGCTAGTATTGGGCTGATTTTTGAGCCCATGGCACATCCGAATATTTGAGTATAAAACTGGTTGTTAAATGAGAAATAGTTGTTACGAAGTATGAACTTGATTATGTCAAAAAATAGATCTTTTGGAAAATCATGGTTACTAGAAATTACGTCCCATTTTTGATCTAGGACCTGTATGATAATTTCCTCACTTGAGTTGCCGAATAGGTTTACCACATCTAGTGAAATTATCACGTAATCCTCCCTCAATTTGAAATTATTGACAAACGTTGCGAACTCGAATGTATCTTTTATAAAATATTCATTATTTCTATCATAAGTTTGGGTCAAAATATCCGTCATGAACATAGATATATTGCTAATTGGACTGTCTATACTTGACACTATAGGACGCAAAGGGTAATCTTGTTTGTGCAATTTAGGATTGCCATAGATTCTCGGACATACTGAATTGTATGATTTGAATAAAAATCCGAAAGCTCGGCAAAGAAAATAGAGAACTACTTTTTGGTGTAAACCTTGGTCGATTCCCTTAAACCTACTTCTATATAAATCACGACCAGAACTACATCTCATATATATATATATATATATATATATATATATATATATATATATATATATATATATATATATATATATATGTCAACCACCGACCTCAAAGCCATCGACACACAGGTTAGAGGACTCTTAACTGGATATGGAATGCACCACCCAAACTCCGTCAACAGACTTTACATACCAAGGAAAGATGGAGGAAGGAGGAAGAGGATTACAGAACATTGAAACTACACACTATAACACTGTCAAAGAAATGAGAGATTACTTCAGATCAAGAGACTTACCGCACTATCTGCAGAGGACGACAATATAACAGCACTGAACCTGTCGTCAAGCAGTGAACCAACCGCCCCACCCACCATCAAGGAGCTGTCCGAGATATAGCATGGCAGGGAACTTCATGGTAGATAACCAACAGTTCTGAAACATAAAAAAATAGATAGAGATAGGTCACTAACATACCTTAGAGCTGGTTACCTGTTCCCAGAAACAGGAGGCAGAAGAGAGCTTTCGCTTCTTCCTGTCGGCGCAGCTTTCGGAACACAGAAGTGTGGCAGACATTTAAATCATAGAGTTCTTTTTCTTACATTTACATTCGCACCTTAGCATCAAATAAACAAGGGGGTCAAATTTAACAATTTCTAACATGGCCATATCGACCATTGAAACGTCTTCGTTTCACATCAACATCAATTACTATTACAATCAAAACCACATTATTTGGATTAACACTTTACATAAAAGCTATACTTGTTTATACCATGAAGGCAATTTCAACAGGAACGACGGTGTCATGGTGTACGTTGAGCGGGGGATTACCTTTAGTCATGAAATTGTATCAATGGGACATATGAAGGTTGTTGACTTGGATGTGTATGCGTGTTCCGGAGAAAAAAACTAAAATAACTGCTCTTTATAAATCTCCACAAATTGCCATAAAAGATTTCAATCGTAATTTGATTGCTTATTTACAGAAAACAAGTAATATTTGTACAACGCATATAATAACGGGCGATATGAATATAAATCTCATGACAACTAATAACGATGTCGATGAGTATAACAACATTTTGGGCACTTTCGGTTTTCAATCTCTTATAAATTGTCCAACTCGTCCTTCCAGTGGTAGTTGTATTGATCACTTGAAGAAACGAAAGTAGAAGGTTTTGTACTGCAGTCAATGATAACAGATCACTATCCCATCATTTTGTCATTAGATTTTGAATCTGAAAAGAAAAAAACAGTTAGTCGTCCGATTATTAAAAAGTATGTAGATTTTACGAGTTTAAGGAATGATTTATATCGTGAAACTTGGCTTAAAGTATACGAGGGCACGAATGCGAATTCTATTACTGAGAGTTTTATCAGGATTCTTCTATTTCATATAAATCGGAATACGAGAACTGTGCATCATTCAAATAAGAATTCCCCCAGAAAGAATTGGATTACACCCTCACTCGTAAAGCTTATTAACGCAAAGAATGAACTATATAAAAAACTGAAGAAAAATTCGAACAATGAAAATTTGAACAAAATATACGCGGAGAAGAAAATAGAAATTTCGAAACGAATTATGATCGCGAAAACGAAATACTTAGAGAAATGTGTATCAGAGAATCACGCGGATTCCCAAGGCATATGGAAATTTGTTAGGAAAATGTGTGGCGCAAATGAGAAGAGTAATGAAATTCCCATGATTAAGACTGTTGATGGAGAAATAATCGAAAATAAACAGGAAATAGCGGACTTGTTTAATAAATATTATAGTTCACTCGGCGAATTATACGCGCGAAACATAAAGGTGCCTAATGGTTATAGAGAGAATGATTCTCAACAGGGAAATTCGTTCCATTTATGTCCCACGACCCCTATAGAGGTGGAACAAACTATATCAAAGTTGAAATCAAGGAAAGCACCGGGTAAAGACGGAATAAGAAATGATGTTTTGAAGGGAATGAGAGATGTCATTTCAATCCCGATGTCACACCTGATAAACTTTTGCTTCGAAAGAGGTTGCTTTCCTGACGTCTTTAAATTGGGTATAATTAAGCCGATACACAAATCTGGAGATAAATTAATAATGAAAAACTATCGACCAATATCGCTAATCTCAAGTCTAGGGAAAATATTTGAAATAGCTCTGAAACATCGAATGAGTAGTTATCTTGACAAGTTTCGTATCATTTCGGATCGGCAATATGGTTTCGGAAGTGGCAGGTCAACGGGAGATGCTATCCGAGAGCTTACAAGGAAGTTGTATATCTTTTTGGACGAACAGATTCCATCACTATGCAACTTTGTTGACCTTGCCAAAGCTTTTGATACGGCGTGTCATGAGAAACTTTTGAATAGGTTGTATACTTACAGTTTTCGTGGACCAATCTATGAGTTACTCGCTAGTTATCTGACGGATCGTAAACAAGTTGTCGCAGTTGATGGAGTTCAAAGTAGTTACATATGGTGTCCCACAGGGTACCGTCCTGGGTCCTTTCTTATTTTCAATCTATATGAACAGTCTTTTCAAAATAAATACGCAAGGAGATATATTAAGTTTTGCTGATGATACCGTTGTCCAATACAATGCGGATTCTTGGGTCGGGCTGAAAAGAAAAGTGGAATCAGACTTCATGAATGTAAATAATTGGTTTCAATATAACAAACTCACTTTGAACATAGAAAAAACCAAATACTTACCTTTCACATCATATAGTAGTGGTCTACCGGAATTGGGAGATATGCATGTAGATACGGAAACAAAAATACCGCCGGCTGAAGAGATTCGATACCTTGGGATCGTAATTGATCGACATTTGAAGTGGGACAAACATGTTGACCATCTTGTCAAAAAAGTTAGGACTTCATTATGTAAGTTCAAATTTTTAACTAAAACTATAAAAAACAAACAACACCTGAAATTGATATATGACGGTCTTGTTCATTCACAAATGAGCTATGGTATAATAGGTTGGGGAGGTTTATATGACGCTCATCTACAACGTCTGAATGTCCTACAAAAATACATATTGAGGATTATTTTTGAAAAAAGGAAAACATATCCAAGTCAGAAAATTTATGAAATATCCGAAGTATTAAATATTCGCCAAAAATATGCTCTCAAAATACTCCTTAGTATATTCACACAAAAAATTCCATTGGTTCAACATGTTCATGATTACAAAACAAGAAACGAAGATTACTTGAGACCTCGGTGCAAAAAAAATATTGGACAGAGGTCGTTTCATTATTTAGCACCGAGATTATACAGTTTGCTACCTCCGGACATAAAAACTGTAGTATCTTATGGAAATTTCCAAGATAAAAACGAAGTCATGGATTAGAGAAAATAAAATGTTTTGTAATTTTCTCTAGAATAAAAGTTGGGACAAAAAACAACTTAATCAGTATTCTATAAACTGCAAAAATATATATAAAATAACGCAGGTTGGACATAAAATATCCGAAATTGGACACAAACCCCCCGAAGATGGATACAGACTACCCGAATTGTGACAGAACTCTCGAAATTGACAATTTTAATTCAACAGACATACAGTGTAGAAATAAGTCTAATTGCTTATACTTTTTTATTGTTGCTTGTGGAACTTTCTATCTGTAGCAAAGTAAGTTGAAATCATTGTATTGTACTTTCATTTCATTTTATATTCCAGGGAAAGAAGTGTTATATTATTTTTTTTTCTCAAACTACATACAGATAATTTTTTTCTTCGGAAAACTATTATCTCGTAGTTTTGGTTTTTGTTTATCTCAATGTAGTACTTCATTTGAATAAACATTATTATTATTATTATCATTATTTTTCTTTAAGCATGGCTCGGTTTTATTCGCTGGCTCTCGATGCGGCATATGAATGTCTGTGGGAAAAAAAAGAGCCAGGCGAGAAAAAAACCACAGTCGCTTTCATGCTTAAATTAGAACTTTATAGCCAAGATTTATCTCATGTCACTCGTCGACAGCAAACACAAATATTATTGGTCTAACCCCTCTATCGTTCCACACAGTAAAACCACACAGGACACACATTATCACGGATTTTATTTGTGAACGAAACATCTTTGACTTAAAATGTTCGACAAAAACCAGTGGCGTAGCGCAAAATTCGGGGGCCCCCCGCAAGATTTTAATCGGGGGCCCAGTCCATAGATGTTGTTCATGATGAGTTTCCCCTGACGTCGTTTTTCAAAAAAAGAAAATATTGAAGAAAACGTAAATAATAAATATATTGAATAACATGAATTTCTAAACAAAATAATATAGATTCTGATATAAAATAACTAGAAAGAAATCAAAGTGATAAAATACTTTAAAAATTATTTAACAGAAATGCATTAATCTTTTCGAATTTTTTTGTTCAAACATATCTATCAGGACCTCTTATTCAAGGCTAGAGTAGGCTCAAGAGAGATAGACGTGTTTGCGACATTGAATTCCTAAGATAATTTTTTATTATCTTAAGCCGAATGAGACGATCATTTGGCGATGTTTAAAGAGTCCCGAAAATCTTGACGGTATATTAAAAAACTGTTGAAAACAGCGTAGCACAGGGAGTAATAATTCGAATTTCGAGTGGAAAATCAAAAGAATTAAATTATTGGGGCCCCATTTGAAGCTTTTCGTTTCGCTTGGGGGCCCTTTTAGTGCCGGGGCCGTCTGATACGCCACTGCGCTGAATAATTGATTTTGACTAAGGCATTGGCTTATTAAAATATTTAAAAAAATTTCGTCGCTTAGAAAATGAATTTTCTTTTTCTCTCTGGAGTTTTCTTTTGCAAGCTCCACTCAAATATTTTTTTTGTCGCTCTGACAGTTTTTCTAATATTGGAAAAATTATGAGATATTCAAACTGCCGTTTCTAATTTGCGCATTTAATAACTTTTCTTTTTGTTTATTATCAAAGATAAAAAAATACGAGAGTCGTTTCTTAACGGATAACTAGGCTACGTAATTAATTCTGAAACTAACCTCCAATGGAATATTGTAAACTTTGTCTTTGTAAACAATCTCAGAACGTGGTTTCGTATTCAAACACTTCATACACTAGTTTCTCTCACTACTAAAATGGAAATGGAAATAAAATGATTCATTAATATTTTCCCCTTCTTTAAAAAAAATATCCTGATTGGAGAATTGGCAATAACTTCTGCAATAACAAAAAAGCCGAAGGCGCCTGAAGAACAACACGTCAAATGAGCCGCCGAGCCACAGTAAAACGATCATGTGGCGACTTTCAATGAGAAATACCGAAGAGCTTGATGTTATATAAAAAACTCTTAAACATAGAGCAGCACGGGGTGTGATTGAGTGATATGTCGAATCGAATTACTGTAAACCTTTTATGTGTTTTGAATATAATACAGGAATATTCTATTTTTCGAAAATAATAACTGTATCTTCATTGTTTTGGTTTTGCTCGTTATATCATCAGAAAAATATCGCGAATCGGTAAGTTCAATAGCTATTGGGGCCCCATTCGAAGCTTTTCGTTTGGTTCGGGGGCGGGCCCCCTTAGTGCCGGGGCCCCCCCGCGTTGCGGGGTCTGCGGGGCCCTCTGCTACGCCACTGACAAAAACAGATTCTATTCAATTACAATCAAAAAATTCTAATCAACTACTATAAAAAAAATTCTAATCAACTACTACCAAACAAATTCTAATAAACTAATTCTGGTCAACTGTAACGTCATCCAACTACACAGGACTCTGCAGTCACGGGCTATCACAACGACGTTCGAGTTGTAACCAAAGTCTATTCATCTTGACGTAACCGAACCACACAGGACTCAACGCTCAAGTTGAAACTAAATTCTAATCATCTTGACGTTTCCGAACCACACAGGACTCAACGGTTACGGGTTATCACAGCAACGCTCGAGTTGAAACTAAATTCTAATCAACTACAACGTTCCCAAGCCATACAGGACATCTCAGTCACGGGCTTAAAACGTTGCAAGTTAAAACAAATTCATTACATTGACCTCTACAATTTTGAACAATTAAAATTATTTAAAACTAATGTTACGAGGCTATAGAGTTCCAAGTATTTTTACAATTTCAGCTTTGATCATAACATATAGCAAGAATCTCATAAGGTACATTAAAGAACATAAAATCTGATAGACATCGAAATTTTCCACAACATCGTGGCACCTCATTGGAACAAACACTCACTCATCACTAGTAGCTTCTTCGGGCCAAGGTCTCAGTTGTTCTTAGCCGGCTACAGTTGTTCTATTCGATCATTTGGTAGGACTGCTTGTACTTCGAAAGGTCCAATAAATTTTGGTTTTAATTTGCCACCGTTCGACAGTTGCGTGACTTCTATAACCACTTGTTTTGTTGGCCAAAGCATCCGACTTTTCCACTAGAGCATCTCTATTTACAACAGGTGTGGTTACTGGTATGTCACTTAGCAATTTAATGGTTTAACGGTCTATTGTTTGAGTCTGTCATCAGGACATATGGGGCATATCCAGTTGATTTATTGATTGTGGAAATCAAATCTTTTTCAATATTTGGCAGTATTTTAACCTATATTTTCTCGTCCTTCTCATTGAGCATTGATCTCATAGCATCTCATGACTTTCTACTTTTCCATTTCCTCTTGGAATTCCTGTTGCAATGAGATGTATTCCCACATCTTCTGATTCAAGGAACTGTTTGAATTTAGGCGATACAAAAGCAGTGCCTCTATCTGCTATTATTCTCTTCGGCTTTCCCAATTCTTGAAGAACTCTCTTGATGGCTTGTATGGTGTGTTCCGTCGTTTTCTGTTTCAGCGGACATAGTTTAACGTATCTCGTAAAACTGTCTACTATAACGAGTATTTGGGTGCAGCCGAAAGACTTCACCAACGGGCCTGCATGGTCGATATGCCATGTATCTAGCTTTTCCGTCGGAACATGATTGAGTTGACAGAAGCCAGATCTTTTTCCTGTATGTCATTTACCAATAGTGCAGGATCTACAATTATTCACATATTTGCGGACAGACTTATTCATCCCAGGCCAAATAACATCTTCTTTCATTTTGGTGATCATCTTCTCGAATCCAATATGAGAAGACTCGTCGTGGTATAGTCTCATGATCTCTAATCTAGCCAACGAAGGAACATAACATCTGCTGGGATCGGTTCGCCTCGCTTGCCAGTAAACGATGCCATCTTGGATTGAAAATCCCTCTTCGTGTAAACGTTCCTCCAGGAGTTCTATGCCATTCCTTGATCGACTGCGAGGTACCTGAAACATTGCAGAGTGCCAGTACTTTGTTCTCACAGGGCAAATTCCTACTAAGATAATCGACATGTTTCATCATTTCACCAGGTCGATTTTCTATTTCGAAATCGAAGTCTTGTAATTGAATCCACCACCGAGCTACTTTCGGAAGCAATTCTTTTTTCAAAGCTGTAGCCCTAACAGAATTACAATCATTGATGTTCTCGCAAGGACAAAGAATATCATCTACGTGAACAAGCGCAATTTTTTCTTTATAATCTCCAAGGGCTTTATCAATTGCTGCCTGATAGCACAAAAGTGAATTTATAAAACCAAATGGCATTCGATTATATTCATAAAGGCCATCAAGGGTTATGAAGGCAGTTGAATCTTTTGAACTTTCTTTCATTTCTATTTGATGGAAGCCTGATTTCATATCAAGTTTTGTGTAATATTTCGCCTTAGACAAAAGGTCTATCTGATTCTGGATTCTAGGTAGGGGATAGTTATTTCGAAGGACTCTCTGGTTCAATTCTCTATAATCCACACACAATCTAATTTCTCCGTTAGGTTTCCTAACTAGAACAATGGGACTTGCATAATTTGATTCACTAAATCTAATGATTCCTGATTCTAACTGGCTTTTAATGATATCTCTTACTTTCAATCTTTCTTGATAGGATAGATTTCTTGCCCTACATGCGACCGGGTTCTTATTTTTTAGTTGTATTTTCAATTTACCTGTAGTGACTGTTTTAGGCTTGGATTTGACCGCCTCGGTGATCATTTGCATAATATTTACTTTAAGTTGCTCGTCCAATCCTGACAAATCGATTTTTTCTGAATTCTGATTGCTATTAATTTGAAAAATTTCACAAGTTGTGACTCTAGTCTCAAAATCGACACTGTTTTTTTTTACTTCAGTTGAATATCGTTTTCTCTGAGAATATCCAATCCTATTAGAGCGTCAATATTATTGTGAAGAATTTTATGATCACTAACAACGTTGAATTAAATTTCTAAAACTAATTGATCTTTATAAAATAAAAGGGTTGTTGTTCCATTGGTTTTGAATACTACATTTCTCATCCCTGAAATTGGTTTTTGTTTGGGAACAATATCGCAATTCAACTTTCTAGCAACGCTTTCTTTGATGAGACAAATGTCTGAACCAGTGTCGGTCAAATATGAAATCTGTATGAATCTATCATTGTGTTCGATTTTTCCTTCAGGATATTGGAAAATTTTAGAGGAGCTTTGGCTATCAAAGTTTTAATATGTGTATTATTTTCCCTCTTTTTCGCATTACAATATTGATCACTGTGTCCCCTCACTCTCAGACTCTTTAACCGCTCCGTTTCATCTTTTTATTCTTTTGAAATGACCCCATTTTTCACTTCTATACTAACACTATCGTTACTTAACATTATTTCCCAAGGAAACTTATTATAGAATTTTTTCATAGAATTCAATTTTGCATGTCCGTATTCGACAAAAGAACTAAAACTATCACTTTTTATCGACATACAACTTTCAAGTCTAGTCCCCGGGGTTCCTTTTTCAGGGAAATCTATCTGTAAATCTCTAGAAAATGTTGACCAGCTTCTAACAAGTGATTTCCAGTTCTGATAAAATTTGGCGGCACGACCTTTCAATGCCTCTCCAGCTTTTGAAACAACTACAGTATCTAACATACCTATTTCGTCTTGATTCGATTGATTTCCTCAACCCATTCCAGGACGGAATGGACTGTCGTATCGGGGTCTAACTTGGCGAAAGTTAGATGAGATGCCTGCATATCGTCGTTTCTACTCCTAGAACTGGAAATACTCGCTAGAATTTCCATCATCTTCATCTGGAACTGGATTTGGTTGTCCATGATTCCCGACATGGACATCGTGGATTGTGTTGGTTGGGCAGCGTTTCCTTCACAATTCTCCATTTCTTCAGAAACGTTGCTTCGCTTTTCGTGTTCTATTCTTGAAATATTCTCGAAGTTTCACACAATACTCACAATTAACACTTTAGGGTCCTCAATTTCTTTATCGGAAAAGAAATTTAATCCCACCTCTGATGTTAAATTAACGAAGGAACAAGAAAATAAGGTTAACTCGGTGGGCAAAACTATTTTATTTTGATACAACACGTGGTCCCGGTTCACAGAGAGCGAACTGAATCAACTTTCTGTTCAGAGAGGCACGCTAAGAGAGAGAGAGAAAGAGAGAGAGAGAGAGCTTTCGCTTCTCGCGAAAATGCTACACGCGACTACCCTTACTGAGCCAAAATCATTTTTACGAAGCCCGGATCGGGTTTCCTAAAAATTTGCGTTTATATCTTTCACAGAGGCTTCCTAATAGGTCAGTGAGTCTATAGACGAATTTTCGCCTGGGCCGAATATCGCCCATATAATATCGCAATATATACGCGCTTAGTTCACGGAATCCACCTGTAGGTGGTGCTCCACTAGTTCCGTATATAAATATATACATTCTGGCGATACAACCCTGATTATAGGAATCCCGCTATGCCTCGCTGCTATTCGAAGCCGGTAAGTTTGGCAATGTCGCATTTTATACGGAATTCGTTAGAACGGTCTTAGGGTAAAATGATTCTTCTGAAAGACTAATAGTTGGTGAAATATCGCTAGGAAGGACATGGAATAATTTTTCATCGGAAGAATCAACGAATATTGGATTTCATCGTCTCCATTCATTTAGTCTTCATTAGATGTCATTTATTAAATATTATACTTGAATTTATTGGTATTTCAGGCTGCGCTTTTCAAGGTATCATATACAAGGTGTTGTTTCAGATGTTTCATTGGACCTGTTCGATGCAGGAATAGTTATACAAATTCAAGATTTCGTTATTCTGTTTTAGAGTAGATGAACTCAAATCATTAACTGTTTTCGAGCGAAGTATAGTTCCGTTTTTACCGGAAACGAATATAAACTTCGTCATTGCCAAAGTAACGTCCTGCATATTCAAACATTTTGGAACTCTTCGTTCAATTTTTCACTGATTTGATGTATGATTGCGAACTGGATCAATATGAATAACAGAAGAATATTGCATTCAAGTATATTATACTATAAGATTCTCCAGACTCGAACTCCACCATACCTTTATAATAAAATCAAATTTCGTTCGGATGTTCATAATTTCAACATTCGCTTCAAGGGTACCCTCACACCTGATATGATTCGTAGATCGTTCTCATATTATAATTTACCGCATTTGATTAATAGCTAACTTGATAACATGAGAACAACGAGAAGTTTGAACAGATTTGAAGCTTTAATGTTTAGTAAATTTATGAGGGAACAGAAATGTGGTGTGATTGTATTATATAGATAGAGCTTCGCTAAAACAAAAAACAAATTTTTTTATTGGATGATTCTCGATTTTAGGTTTTTATGAAGGATAAACATCAACTTTTTGTCATGACCTCGAGATAAAAAATAATTATACAGTTCAAAAATGTTTGTCAATGTTGGCAAACTGCGAACTTGAAAAAGTGAGCACTAAATTGTTTCAAACAAGAAATTCTTTTTTTGAAGCCATGAGGAAATTAACTTAAGAAAATAATGAATGTTTGAAAAAAAAGGAATTGCTTTGAATTGCAAAGTTTTTTCAATTGTGGAAAATCAATTTCTTTGGACATTGTATTTTGAATTTATTGGCAATTATCAATTAATTCAACTGGTTATATCAACCAGTGAGGTGGTATTTCACTGCCATAGAGAGTGAGGTGGTGTCTCTCAGACACCTGCAATTTTATATGATTTTTCTCTGTCCAAAGCTCTTTCTTCTTGGCTTCTCACAATAGAATTACTATGTTATGAATATATTCAACTAACGGGTTAGGCATTTGGTGTCACCTATTAAAAAAAATCTGTTATAAAAGCAAAAAACATTTTATTGAAACAAAATTTTGAAAAATAACGATATTGATATGTGCAATTTATGTTTTAAAAATTCTTCGCATTGTCTTGATGGAAATTTGCAACACAAGAGACTTCCTTGATACAAATTTATTCGGACTTCTTACCACAGCTTGTCTTACCCGTTCAATATTCTCGGGTGTTCTGACTGTACGCATACCTCCACAAAAATTTGATGCAACATTCCCTCTAACATCATAATCTCTTACCCACCTAAATATGTTTTGGCATTTTGGAATTCTTCCGTGTCTTTTCCCATTAAATTCACGACGAAAATTTCTTTGCACTTGCACAACTGAATTATTTAATATGAATTGTTTTACTACATAAATTCGTTGATTCATCGGAAATTTTTCCATGGCCAATTAAATTGCAACTATATTGAAATATAAGAATGTGTCACTACAATTATTGTCAAAAACAAATTATTATTTCCACAACGTACTATGAAAAATAGATGACACCAGATGCCGTACCTTGTATTTTCAAAGAAATTTTATGATATTGGTGACAAATTATTAATTTCAAAAACGAAGAGCAGAAAATGTGCGGAATTGTTACAAACTTCCATTCCGTATCAACTGCCGAAAAATGAATATGAATTTTTAGGAATATCAAAATTTTTCTAGTTATTGAATGTTTGGATGAAACATTGAACGAAGAAGAAAACAATTTATCGAAACTGAAAAAACTGACATTTCAAAATATCACATTTTCATTCCTACTTATTTCATTCTCGCAACACATTGAATTCAAAATTGTCGACTACAAATTCAGCACATTGGCTTTGTAAACATTCCCTTGAACTTAAAATCGATGGATTCTAGCAACTCACCGTGCATAAATTGAAAGTTGCTGGGAGCCACGAAATTGCTATTTGATCTGCAAAGAAGTGATAGCGGATAAAAAATGCTATTTGATCTGCAAAGAAGTGATAGCGGATAAAAAATATGAAGGAGTCTGCCAGACTCCAACTCATCGGCTACGGGTTAAATCAATTTTATATCAAAATTGTTGTTCATTTCTCTGAATAAAATGTTCAGAATTATAACTCTGCAGAACAACTGTTATATATGGAGAAAGCGCAAGAATTTTTCACATAACAATTTCGATATCAGATATCCCGAGTTACCTGGAATAACAATAGTGAAGTTTCTCAGGATCCAGCGGAATTTCATGGTCCGACAGTACAGGAGAAACAAAGTCATTAGCGTAATTGAAAAAAAACAAATCGACGTAATGGGTTTTATCAAACTCATCCTCGGTCATCTTTTGATGATTTAGAAGATCAGAGAATCTTGTTCATTGATAATTTCTACTCCGTTCAATTAATAGTAATTTTTTGTGAAGGATTTTTACTGAAAATTCAAGAACATAAAAACTTCTTGAAACATATTATTTGCTCTGACCAAGCTAAATTTACTCAACAAGGAATAACGAACGAAACAAAGTCAAGGAAGTTCAAACTGCATTTCAATTTCCATTAACTGTATTCTGCCTTGTCACAAATGACCAACTTTTCATTTGAAAACCTAGTCGAAAATTTTTTGCGTGAATTGCACCTCGCATTCAATAATTGGTATAGGGAAAATTTGCTAACACCAGAGAAAATTCGTCAAGAATATTTGAAGAATGTTGCTGGTGAGATAGGGGTCGATTTCTTCAACCGCTTCGTTTTCCAGATCTTCCCGACTAGATTACTATTTATGGGGTATAATTAAGAAAGAAGTTTACGCGAACGAAATATAGAACAGTTGCGAATCAAAGTATGTTAAGAATTTTCATAGTTCAGATCCTAACGAAATTCTTTAGACAACGCAGTCTGGTCGAGATCGATATGTCTCGAACCGAATGGACGACATTTCGAACGTGAATTCTGAATTTACCTTGTTGGTATTTTTGAGAAGAGTTGAATTTGAAATGTCACCAGCAAATATGTTCCTCTTGAATATTTCAGAAAATATGCATTTTATGTTAGTGGTGTTATTCCCGCTTATTGTATACGAAATACAAACAGGGTTTACTCATCAATATTATTCAGAATTCAATATGATAAGCGAAATATCCAGTGACAGAACTATTCAACGAAATTTAGATTCAACATAACATTTTTTGTAAAGAAGGATTCCAAAAAAAAAATTCACGGCATGATTTGAAGGCCCTTGGTGGAGGAAAAGCGTTTCATTACTTTGACCCCTTTTTTTCCTAATCTCACCCTACTCACTTTCTATTCATGGGTTATAAGCAAGAAGAAAGTTAACTCGAATATTATAGAGAACAGTTGCGACTAAAAATGTTTTTAACAAAAGAGAGACATTTCGTAACAGTTAATCGCTACTTCTGTTTGTATGTTTAAGACAACCATAATTCGAAATATTCTTCTTCTTCTTCTTCTTGATCTTGAAATAGGACGGAGTCCTGTCATTTCTGTCATGTGCCTTCTTGTGACATTAATAATGTCCAGCTGTCATTCCAACGTTTTGGGGGCCTACCAACTGGTCTTTTCGTTCCTGGATTTTGCGTTTTGGCCCACTTCGCAAGTCGCTCTGAACCCATCCGATCTACGTGATCCCTCCAATAGCAGCGCCTTGTTCTCACCCATCGAACAACGTCCTGTACTCCTAATTCTAGCAGAGTGTCTGTATTGCGTATTCTATCTCTCAGTGTTATTCCTTTTATTGTTCGCAATATTTTCATTTCTTTTCATTTTCATTTTCTTTATTCCTCACTTTTCAAATTTATTATCCGTGATCAAACAGAGCTTCATTTCGATTTGAACAGTGGAAAGTGTTACTTTCAATCCAACCGGATCTTGAAATTTCAAATGTAAATTTCGATTTCTTTCGAAAAATAATACAACGAACGGAATTGGTGGGATACCTGTATTTGAAAACAAGGAATAATTGCGTACCCTTTGGAATTTTCGGAAGAATATCTCTCCAAGATTGTATTGTCGTTCGAGTATCTACTTTTTTTTATCCGCGAAATATAATGAGTTTTGAATAGTGGGTCTCATCAAATTTTCGCATGAAACTTATGAAGTACGCAACGGACGTGAAAGCTTTTTTCAAGTAATTGACTTGAAATGACATTGAATTAAAATCGGAGAATAAGGAAAATTTTGAATTCTTTTTACTACATGAAGATTTGAAACAATATTTCACAGAAAATAATCGTAGTGTTTTCCTTATATTTCATTCCCCGAAAAACAGCTCTCGTGATATCCGAGGATATCAAACCGATGATGAAATGGTACCACCCTCATTGTACAACCAATGACTCAACTCATGGCTTTGGTTGGCCGCACCTTGTGTCGCATGTATATATCTGAATATGAAACAAATCGAAAATAATACAGCGGAATAATTCAGACGCAATATTCAACTGGAATATTTTGACAACACTGCTCGGGCTTGCCATACACAGTGAATCATCTATTTTTTACACAAATAGGCTTGGTATGGCATTACCATATGACAGGCTTCTAATGGGTTGTGATACGTACTCCCAAATGTATAAATTATACACACCCCCCTTGTATCACCGCACACCCTGGCTTCACTTCACCTGTGTCTTATGGCGGGCTTGGTAAAGATAGTCTAATGCGTATATATATATATATATATATATATATATATATATATATATATATATATATATACGAGGAGACAAAAATACTACCATAGAACCAAAAAAAAAAAGCAAAGAGAAATCTGGGATCCACATTCACTCAAAATTAGACAAAACAAACAATGATAAACAAGACATAAAACAACTCAGTCAATTTTATACACCGCTCCTCCAAAGACCATAAAAGTAAAAAGAAGGAAAAAACCTGAAGACTTGACATATAACAACTTGACTCTAATCTCTAACTGACTTAATTCAAGTATCATGACGAAAAATTGAAGGTGAGATACATTTTATTCAATTTGATTTTAACTTACTTATTTTGTTGAAAATGTTTTTTGGTTCATACTTTTCCATTAATTTCTTCAAAACATTTTCCCTCCAACTCTCACAGTCCGCATCATTCACATCGGCACTTTCCTCTCAAATGATTTATTTTTGCCACTATGGCGTGGCGTTTTTAAAATTTGTCCAGCCATCCAGTACTGGCAGTAAATTCGGAATGTCCGAGAGATTCGGCGAATTTTAAATAAGAAAAGCCCATGCGTAAAAATTTGAGCACTAATCGTGACGATTCTACAAAGTTGAATGAAAATCAGTTATTGTCTGACGAAGGAGTCTGATTAGACTCCGAAACGTTACGCTTAAGATTTCAAAGTGTTTTAATTATCTTTCTGTTCATTGTTAGGCAACAATTTCTTCTCGTAAAATTTTGGGCCCTGACAAATTAGTGCTCAAATTTTTACGCAGGGGCCTTTCTTATATTATTAAACATTTTTTTCTAATTGTTTCTTGTTTCAGGGACTGGGAGAGAAAACCCATATTAACGACCTAATATTTCCCAATTACCAAAATTAGTACTTTACCGTTTCTCGACGGACTTCAACCGTCACCCGAGTTATCTAAGGATGTCTTTTCCGACCGGAATCCCTAGATACACCCTTCTCGACCTTCCTCCGAGCAACCTGGAGAGCTTCACGAAACCGTCGTCCCCAGGTCTACTAAATGCTCCCTTAGGAAACCAATTTGCTTTTCACCTCTGATGGGTGGTCTCCAACCTTACATTTTTGGGTAGTACCAATCAGATTTGTTGAAATTAAAATTGTTTTTTTTTCTCCTTCTCTAAATTAGGCGTGCCCGCCCCATGACCAATTTCTCAATTTTCCAATTCATCAAAGATTTTCCATCTCACGACCCTCTCTGCTAATTTAGCGTTTTCGTGGCGTGAGAAATATTTATATTAACTGACTAATGGTTTAAAAAATATTCTTATTACCAGACGGCGGGTAATTAAAACTCCGCTAACTCTTTGAGATTTCCGGATGTCAATTTTCGAACAAGTGAATTGGGCAATTATTAATTCTCAACTTTCTTGCTTTCAGTTCACACAAATTGATAAGCAAGTAACGTATTTCCTTTCATGCCAATTTCAATTGCAACATTGTATTTACGTTCATTTTCAACTATATGAATTGAAAAAATCAATGATTTTCATGGTTTACCACATATATGCATAAGGACAACTTGGCTAATTTGACGTAGAAATAACACTGAAATAGTTATTTTTATACTCATGTGCCAAATCCCTTCATTCCGCCACATTCCGTAGAACAAAACAATGTTAGAATATTTCATTCTTATTTCATTCCAACACTGTTTTCAGTAATATTTATTGATGACGTGTTGGCCTCCTGTCACGAATTTATTTACAGTTCTGCCAATCAATATTTTTCAAAGCAAAAATTTAATATTGCCGTAAATATCGTTTAGTGATTTTTGCATCGAAAAATATTGATTGGCAGAACTATTTTCTATCTCATAAAATTTGACAGATGTTGAATAAATCCATGACAGGAGGCCAATATGCTATGAATAAATATTACTGAAAACAATGTTAGAATGAAATATTCTAACATTGTTTTGTTCTACGAGATGTGGTGGAATGAACGGATTTGTCACATAATTAGAGAAAAAATATTATTGATCAAAATAACTTTTTATGTTTCAGATGATCTCTCGATTATATCTCGACGAAGGACTTTTAGCATGGAATGGGAGTGGTGTAAGTGGAAATGAAAAGATTCAGAAATTCCATATGGATTTACCAGCAAGCGATCATTCACTCAATACCTTAGATGCACAACCAATATTAGGTAGCTATCATAACACTCACAACAGATTTTACTAAATCTGTTCATCATTCATTGACATCCCAAATTTGAATGTAATAAATTAAAAAAAGAACATGTCGCATCCAAACTTCTATTATATTGACAATATGACTGTTTTTTAATTTTTCCGGAATTTCAGATTCAACTGTCGTGCCGTAATTACTAACTGTTCTTCATTCCCTATGCAATTGGCCATCCATCTTCAGCCTTGAAAATATTTCATCAACTTTCTGAAACAATACTATTGTATATCGCCGATTCGGTTCAATCCGTCCAAAATTACTAACCTCACCCAAAACAATTGATTTCACAGGGTGATTCACTTGTCTTGGTAACCCCAATTTTCTCGAAAATTGAAATTTTTTTTCCAGAAACTTACATTTTTTATCGTGTCATTCGGAAGATAATTTCATTCTGAATTTTTTTCCGAATACAATTTTTTTCCATTTCTAACCGTCAGCGATCTGTAGCTTGTTTTATGTTAATTCTATTCCATTTATTTTTTTCTGTATTGGGACAGTATGCCTTTATTTGAAAACATAGATATGATTTTGTGTCTTGAATTCAAGGAATCTAGTTTACTAGATTCTTCTGAAAGTACTGGAGAGAGCAAGAAATGCCTCAAGGTCCTGGTCTCGATGAACGGAAAATCCCAATATGCACCTCCTAGTGGTAGAAGTTGGGCAACACCCAGCATTCATGCTGAGTTGCTAACGGTCCCCATATGGGGACCGAGTGCCTGCCGGAATAAGTAGTCAACGCCACTATTAAGCGGCGAAGGGCACCCCCTTGTCCTGGGGATGAGAAATCGTCCTCGAAGGCGGAAGAACGATAACCTTATACTCGTCAACGGCATAGGATGCGAGAGGCAAGTGGGAAACCATCGCATTAATTTTCCCAATCAAATCAATATGGCATTACAAAACTTGAATTCGTTAAATCGTCAGGGGGTGCTGAGAATCCCCGGGTTAATTATTAAAATATCCACGTGGAATGTGAGGACATGGTTTAAGGCAGGTAAGCTGGCGAATGCAGAACGCGAAATGGAGGGGATGAGATGGAATGTGTTGGGCATGAGCGAGGTTAGATGGAAGGGAGAAGGTTATATTGACACCACCAACGGCAACCACTTCTAGACCCAAATTTAAGAACATACATTACACGAACACAAGTATAAAGAGATAGACAGAGAAATCCAAAGACAAATCACAACAGCCAAGGACAACTGGCTACAAAGAAATTGTGATGAAGTGGAACAACTGAAGGCTCAACATAAAGATAGAGAATTGCACCAGAAAATTAAAGAAGTTGGAAACCTAAACATCTATCAGTGATCACAGACGAATATGATAGAATAGAACTAGAACCCTCCAAACAACAAATTATATGGGAGAGATACTTGAAGAATTGTTGGAGATGCGAAAAGAAAGAAGGATTATCCAGATCTAAGCAAGGGCGACGAGCTACCAATATTGAAAGATGAGGTCATAAAAGCGATCAAAGATACAAACACTGGTGAATCACCAGGCGAAGATCAAATAGTGGCAGAGCACTTCAAACACGTGAGTGACGAGGGTGTTGACCAAGTTCTTCAACACTATCTATGAAGCAGGAGTAATGCTAGACGATTGGGGGAAATCCACGTTCATACCGATACCGAAAAGAAGGGGGCAAAAAAATGCGAAGATCATAGAACAATTAGCTTGATGAGCCACGCAGCTCGAATATTTATGCGGATAATTTACAATAGAATACAGGGTGTCCCACCGGGAGTGCCCATTAGAAGTTTATGTAGAAATAATTATTCGATCAATTTCAAATTTTGTGTGGACATATAAGCCAAAAAGACCTTCATTTATGATATATTTTCAAATATAAATGACTTCCGGTTTGACAGGAAATGGTATCAACTTTCTTATTTAAAGTGGAACACCCTGTATATTATGAGTTTTTTGGATAGATCTTCGAATGCCACATTCATTTTATGTATCTTTCCTCATAGCCATCTAATGACGTTTTCGAGTTATTCACTGTTTTGTGAAAAAAAAAATACAATTTGAGCCTTGTAAAACACTGAAAATTCAATGAAAGCGCAACGCACAATCTCAGATCTGTTTTGTGAAATGGGTCACCGAAAAGATATTCGACGTCACTCTGTAGCGAAAATAACGTTTTGATATAATGGGAGGTAAAATGAGAGTGTCAAAGTTGGAATTCAAAAAATGCCAAAAACTCGATTTTTTCAAATGGAAACCGTATTTTTTTCACTCACATATGAATTTGTGGAGTAAAAATAAGTAGAGTCTGTTCAGGGTTTCCTATATCTAAAATGTACCATTTTCGAGATATTCAGAAATAACTGCTACGAGCTTAATATTATTATAATATGATCTATGTTTCATAAAAATCTTTAACTTTCTTCAGAATAATTTTTCCATGCTTCTGTTGTTGATATTCCTCAAAACTTATCTCATTGTTCAAAGAAAACGACCACTAGTTTTTTTACTGCTCATAATGAAAATAACGAGTTATTTTTCTGAAAATATGACATACATATCGAAAGCTTAAATTGTAATGCAAAACTTATAAAACAAGTCATGAAACTTCCCGAAGTTTTATTCAGATATATCAGAATAGAAAAAAGAATCATAACACATTTTGAAAATTTCGTCCACCTACTTCCAAACATTTTTCCCACCTTCCCAATATTTCTTGGTTGGTGGATTTCTTTATTCATTCTGTAACAGAATTCTGCCAATACATTGCACGATAAATTCTTCAGTTGGAACAAACCTGGATTATTTTGAATAAAGTCATACAGATTCTTATGAAAGGGTGAACATAGATCATAATTGATACCTCACATATTATAATATGCTCGTTGCTAACAGTTATTTCTGAATCTCTCGAAAGTGGTACATTTTAGATATAGGGAACCCTTAAAAGACTCTACTTATTGCAATTGATATGGAAGTGAAAAACATACGGTTTCCATTTGGAAAAATCGAATTTCTGCCTTTTTTGGAATATCTCGAAAATGGTACATTTTGGATATAGGGAATCCTCAATAAACTCTACCTATTTTTACCTCACAATTTGATATGTGAGTGGAAAAAATATTGTTTCCATTTGAAAAAATCGAGTTTTTGGCTTTTTTTGAATTTCAACTTTGACACTCTCATTTTGCTTCCCAGTATATCAAAACGTTATTTTCTCTACAGAGTTATGGTGTAAGTACCCCATTTCAGAAAACAGAACAGGGGACCTATTCTTGACCATTCGCAATTTATGCGATCGTTCGCATTTATTACCTTTGAGAATGGCAGACGAATCTGAATTTATGACCGTCCACATGACATACGACGTACATTTTTATGTTCTGTGCTTAGGGCCGGTCGTATTTCACTGCGAGTGGTTTTGAGAACTCGCAGATATTTGACATTGAATTTGAAAAGAAGGTGTTGGATTTGACCGACATTTACCTATGTATATTATCTCTATATTTGAGCTTACAGTAGTGCCGATATGTAAATCTATGCCATAAACCTTCCGAAGTTGCCAAGAATGCCGTTTTTAAAATGCAAAACGCCATTCGTAAAAATGCGTATGCGTGGAGTTGCGAATGATTTAGAGAATAGGTCCCCTGGGATTGTGCGTTGCGCTTTCATTGAATTCTCAGTGTTCTACAAGCCTCAATTTGTAAAGTTTTTAGAAAAACAGTGAATAACTCGAAAACGGCTCTAGATGGCTATAGGGAGTGATACATAAAATTAATGTTTCATTCGAAGATCTATCCGAAAAAGTCATAATATACAGGGTGTTCCATTTGAAATAAGAAAGTTGATACCACTTCCGGTGAATGCGGAAGTCATTCATATTCCAAAATATATCATAAATGAAGGTCTTCTTGGCTTATATCTTCACACAAAATTTGGAAATGATCTAATTATTATTTCTCCATAAACTTCTAATGGGCACTCCCGGTGGTACACCCTGTATACAACAAGTGTGACGCATATCTTGGCTGATTTCAATACGGTTGTAGAAGAGGTACAGGAACGAGAGAACCTATATTGGCTTTGACCCTGACTGCAGAACGATACATGTCCCGAGAAAACTTTATGTATGCTACATCGATTATAAGAAGGCCTTCGACCGAACACAACACGAAAAATTAATTGAAGTCCTAACTGAAATCGACGAAAGAGATATTATAATTATACGAAACATATACTGGAACCATAAAGGATGCATTCGAACAGGAAGGGGCATCACGGACTATGTAGACATACAAAGAGGTGTCAGACAGGGATGTATATTGTCGCCATTGCTTTTCAACGTATACGCGGAATACATAATCAGGGCTTCTCTCCGAGACTTTCCAGAGGGTGCCAGAATAAACAGTACTGTTATAAACAACATAAGGTATGCGGACGACACGGTGATATTGGCTGAATCAGAGGAACAATTGCAGGTCTTGGTGGATAGATTGGCAGGTGAGAGCACCAAAATGGGTTTGGAAATCAATGCTGCTAAAACTAAAACCATGGTTTTTAGCAGAAACCCGCAAGATAACATCAGTACAAGCATAGAAATAAATAGAGTACTACTTGAAACAACGCGACGATACGTTTACTTTGGCAGAGACATAAATAGCCAAATAGATCACTCCAAGGAAATCAAAAGGAGGATTGAAATCGCTAGGGTGGGCTTCTTTAACATGAGAAAGTTTTTGTGTAACCCAAAATTACCAATACCGACTAGGTTGAAGACGCTTAAATGTTACGTTTGGTCTCTACTTATGTACTGCTGTTGGACATGGACGGTAAGACAGGACGACCTAAAGAAGTTGGACGCATTCGAAATCTGGATGTACCGCCGAATTCTTAGGATAAGCTGGACCTTGAGAACAATAAACAAAGAAGTGCTTACAAGAATGAAAACATGCGCACACCTTACTGGCACACTAAAAATCAGGAAAACAGCCTACATCGGACACATAATGCGACATGAAGAGTATGAACAACTCCAGCTCATTATGGAAGGTGAAATCGATGGAAAACGTGGTATAGGAAGGAAAAAGAAGTCATGGCTGAGATATACAGGGTGTTTCCTAAACATGCGGCAAAAATTCAGGGAGCTGTTACTTGGACTATTCTAAGAATATTTTGTCCTTTGATGTTTTTGGAAAAACCTCTTTGTTTCGAAGATACAGGGCGAACAACATTTTTCATATTTTTAAAATTGATAATAGTATAAATAAAAATGCGTACCGCACTGTGTTTACTAAGTAGGTACAATTTATTTTTAAATGTGTTTGACAACTATAAAAAACGGCCAGTTTTTTGACTTAAAATTGATAAGTTCAGATGGTGAAGGAATACAGATTAAACACGGTTTTCATTTGAATTCGTTTTGTGATGTATTAGCAATTAACATTTTATCTTTCACTATTATGAATCGCTATACAAATGCCGAGATGACTGAAATGCATTTCATTTATGGACTTGCTGATGGAAATTCATTAAGTCAAGTTAAATTTTCATGTAATTTTTCATAATAAAATGTTATTATCTAAAATTTTGTTTGCCCTGTATCTTCGAAACAAAGAGGTTTTTCAAAAATCATCAAAGGACAAAATATTCTTAGAATAGTCCAAGGAACAGCCCCCTGAATTTTTGCCGCATGTTAAGGAAACACCCTGTATAAGAGACTGGACTCACACCGACGGAAACCACCTTTTACACCGGACTTTGGACAGAGAGTCATATGCCATATTGACCGCCAACCTCACATGAGAAAGGCACTCAGGAGGAGGAGGAGTTTACTAGAAAATGTGCCTCTTCGAATAAGACGAAATATGTGGCTACCGCAAGATGGCGCTCAATGCCACAACCCTGCCATTGTGAACAGATATTTAGATTAAGAATTCGAAAATAAATGGATACGAACCAATGGACCAATAAGATATCGTCAGACCTAACGCTCATGGATTAATTTCTGAAGGGTACCCTGAAAAATATGGTATACCAAACTTATTCTAATAACTCAATCAATTGAAAATAAAGATAAAAAACGCATGTGCCCAAATAGATCCTTATATTTCGACCAAAGTAAATTATAATGAAATAGGGAAATTATATAATCTATGGATGAAGGAGACATCCGAGGAGATGGAGGATATGATGGCAAAACATGACAGCCTCAACCTACATAAAAAAATCAAAGAAATGAGCGGCATATTCAAAAAACAAGTTCCTTCCTTATTAACAGACAATAACAACAAAATCATTATTGATGAAGATGAAATAAAGAAAGAATGGGAAAAGTACATATCGGAGCTGTTTGCTGATGACAGAGGTGGTTGCACAGAATTGCAGGCGTATTGTCTTGACGGACCCGAAATACTACAATCAGAGGTGGAACATGCGATACAGACAACAAAAAATCGAAAAGCTGTTGGACCGGATGAAATACCCGTGGAAATGATGAAACTCGTCGACGAAGATAACATCGAAGTGCTGGTCAAACTTTTCGATGCGGTATGGGATACTGGGAAGATTCCATCGGACTGGCTTAGGTCAACATTTGTCGCTATTCCTGAAAACTAAAAGGCCAGAAAGTGCTCTGAATACAGACTGATAAGTCTTATATGAGCCACATTCCTAAAATCTTCCTAAGAATACTCCACAGGAGAATCAGGACGAAATGTGAAAAGATCTTGAAGAAACCCAGTTCGGGCTCAGAAATGCACTCGGAACTAGAGAAGCGCTCCAGCGTAGCCAAGTGCTAAATAAAGAACTATTTCATTTTATTTCTTCGCACTGAATATTCTATTACAGAAAGTTTCGTGACCAGAGAAAAGATGTGTTTGTGTGTTTCGTGTATTTCGAGAAGGGATTTGATAAGTTACAACATGTTCAGTTAATTAAAATACTGAGGAGCAAGAACTATTTCATTTCATTTCTTCGCACTGAATGTTCGTTCTATTACAGAAAGTTTCGTGACCAGAGAAAATATGTGTTTGTGTGTTTCGTGGATTTCGAAAATGGATTTGATAAGGTACAATATGTTCAGTTAATTAAAATACTGAGGAGCAAGGGCATTGATGATAAAGATATACGGATCATAAAAAACTTGTATTGGAATCAGGCGGCAAATATAAAAATTGGGAATAATCTCACTAAAGACATATCTATTCACCGAGGAGTAAGAGAGGGTTGTATTTTATCCCCAACCTTGTTCAATGTATACTCAGATCTATTATTTAAAGAAGCAGTGAAAGATATACCATACGGAATAAAAATTAATGGGGAAAACATCAATGTCCTTAGATATGCGGATGATAAAGTTATTTTGTCAGACTGTTTAGAGGGGTTCCAGATTATGCTGGATCATATCCAAGAGGTAGGGAAGGGAATGGGCATCAAAATCAATGCTAATAAGACCAAATTCTTGGTATGCAGCCGTAACCCATATCCAGATGCTACACTTCAATTTAACAGGAAGCCAATTGAAAGGGTACACAAATTCTTGTATTCGGGGTCTTTAATAACTGACCAGCTAGATCCGGATATTGAGATTGAACGTAGGATAGCAAGGGCCAAAACAACTTTCGCAAAAATGAAGACATTTCTATGTAATGACCACCCCAACTTAGAAATAAGACAAAGAATGGTCAAGTGCTATGTTTGGTCAGTGCTTTTGTATGGAGTGGAAACGTGGACTTTCAAATTGACAACGATGAACCGCATTGAGGCTCTGGAAATGTGGATACATAGCCGAATGCTCAAAATTCGCTGGACACAACACACAACTAACGAAGAAGTGCTAAGACGAGCCAACAAGAGTAGAGAATTACTCAAAGTGATCAAGAATAGGAAGATATCATATCTGGGCTATGTGATGAGAATTTTACAACTGATAATCAGCGGAAAAATAGAAGGACGAAGGGGTATTGGAAGAAGGCAAGCCTCCTGGCTCAAAAATATTCGAGAGTGGACCGGAATAAGAAATGCAGGACAACTTTTGCATTTAGCCCCAGATCGAGAAGCCTTCTCAATGGTGATCGCCAACGTCGAAGTAACCTGACATGGCACATGAAGAAGAAAGAAGAAGAATAATCTATGAATGAATCCTAATGGTTGGTATACAGGGTCCTGCAATAGTACGTTAGGCTTCCATAGCTGCTAAACCAGACGTTTCAGGAATTTAGTTGAAAAGCAATCCCTTTGTACATTCAAATCTGCTACTCAGGAAATTATTTTCTGATATACAGGGTGTTCCCAAATAAAATTATTCAACAAATGAGTGAATTTATAAATAGCGCACCCCTTATATTTTTGCATATTTTTAATGGTCTTCAATATCCTTATCATGATGTGAAATATTAGGGATATTTTTGAAACGGTATGGATCTTATTCAGAAAAAACTGCAAGTAGTTCGGTAAAAGCCCCTTACCGATTTTCACAAGCGAAAGAAGCAGGAATTTCATCAGAATTTCTCTTAACTTAAGAATTTGCCTAGTTATCGTTCCTAAATGATCAACATCTCTTATACATGATGTACGTTATCCATGTCCAAATATGAAGAATTTCAAATTGTTTTTTCTCGATTTTTTCGAATGTAACATCCTGTATTCTTTTTCATGATTATGTGCACAGCTTGAGACCTTACATTTTTTCAGAAGTAACCAAAGGGCTATTTTCTGTCCTGCGTCCATCAGGCACGAAAAATGACATCAGAACGGAAAATTTTATTCAAATATTGGATATAAAAACAAACGGGCGTTGAAAAAGACAAAGAAAAATTGTGTTAATGATTCAAGAGATGTTCAAAGTGTTGTCCGCCTACTCTGGAACACAAAGCGATCCGATCGTTGAATGACCCACTGACCCTCATGAGCAGGCTGGAGTAATGCTTCGGAAAGCAGTCACAATCCTCTATCGCATATTGGAAGCTGTTGTTGAAACTTCATCATACACGATTCCCTTATGTTTCTCCACAAAAAAATCTATTTTGGTGAGATCCGGTGATCTAGCAGGCCATCTTGTCGGTCCGCCCCTACCAATCTATCTATCTAGAAACTGTTGTCTATTTCCCTTATAATTCTTGTTCTTTAGCAAAATTTACTTCAATTTATTGTATTCGGTGATAACTTTGAGCTCTGAAAAACAATATTTTGATCAATAATAATAATCGATGTATTTGATAACAGTTTCTGTGGCACTGCTCCGACATGAAAATTATATGAACCATTTCATGAATAATTTTTTTTTTGGATGCCGATAAAACTCTGTAATCGTTAGCATTTACCAATAATACCTATGTGTGTGTTACTTATGCTGAAAAACATTATCATATTCATGTTGAACTTAAGGATTATGATTTTGAAAGGGTTTTAAAGTTTTTAAAAAATTGGTCATTCAGTTTGGTTTCATTGTGTCACTGGTTTAAAATATCCGTCAGTTATTATGTTCATTATTCCTGAAATTTTCGGTTGAAATGTCATTTTTAGTGCTGGAGACAGGAGTGAAAATAATCCTTAGGTTACTTCTGAAATAATGTAAGGTTTTAAACTGTATACATCATCATGGAAAAACATACAGGGTAAAAAAACGAGAAAAAAAAAATTGAAATTATTCATATTTGGATATTGATAACGGACACCCTGTATAAAAGAGGTTGCTCATTTAGGAACCATGACTATGCAAATAAGTAAATTAAAAGAAATTCTGATCTAATTCATCCTTCTATCGCTTCTGGAGGTCGGTAGAGGGCTTTTACCGAACTACTGTTTCGTACAAATTCAGCAGTTTTTCATAAATAAGATCAGTACCGTTGGAAAAATATCCCTAATATTTTGCGTCAAGATAGTTTTTGAAGAGCATTCAAAATATGCGAAAATATAAGGGGTGTTCCATTTAAAAAATAACTTATTTGTTGAATAATTTTATTTGGGAACACCCTGTATATTAGAAAATAATTTCTGGAGATTCAGAATTGAAAGATCAAAGCGAATGCTTTTTAACTAAATTCCTAAAACGTCTGGTTTGGCAGCTATGGAAGCCTATCGCACTATTGCAGGACCATATATATATACAGGGTGTACCAAGTTCGACGGCCTATTAGGCGTTTCTGGAGAACTGGACCTATTTGAAATCTGAAAATTGGGATTATATTATTGTTCGACATTATCTACCGATCTAAAATATTCTTGGAGCCTGACCACTTTCAGTTATACAGGGAGTGAAAAAAAAAATAAAAAAAATTTTTTTTCTGTTTTTTTGTTTCCGAACTTGATAGAGTGAGCAATTCTGAATACATTCGTACTCAAATTGTTGCATTCGTCGAAATACTTTCCAAAATATCGACAAAAAACTGAAGAAAAAAGGGAGATAAGTGTATTCGGTATTATGTTTGTTATTCCTAACCATTGACCTATTATACTATGGACTCCTTGTCACGTGACTTTTTAGAAGAAATCCGAGGCAATCTCCATAAGAGAAAGAAAGACTCATACAGTTCCCATGAAACGAACAGAGAGGATCCAACTTAGGGCGCTGTCAAAAGCACGTGTTGGAAACAAAACAATGTTGTTATATAAACATCATGATATTGTCATAGTTTTGTGATTAATACTGAATGAAACTAGGGTATTTTTTTGCAAAAACTATTTCAGCAGATATCCTAGATTAAAAATATAAAGTTTGGGCGAATTCCGTTAAATATTTCTGAAGTTGAGTTTGATCTCGGAAATGTTTAAAAGTCAAAGGAGTCTTAATAAGGAATGTTGATTTTTTCACTGGTTTCCAATCCGTTAGAGTAAATATTGGTTTTAGGGTCAGAAAAGAGAATAATCATGCTAGGTTTTCTTATGAAATTTGTAAATGCAGGAATTTCCATTGTGTTGGAATTCGGAGTAAGTATTCAAAAGGGGTATAGATACCATAGTCGAACTCGATGAAAGAAAACACTTTTTGTGTTGTAGTTTATCACTGCAATTATTCATTTCTCAGTCGGCTTTCACACTCACCACTAAGGAGAACCTTTTCTCATCCAGTATGTATATGTAAATTGGATTGACCGACCCCCTCAACTTTGGTCACCATGTTTTATTGATTGAATTTGATCATTTGGATATTATTCAAAGGTTTTGAAATTCCAGAGCTGAGATCATTAATCATGGTCAATATTTGTGAAATTAGAAAATTGAATAAGTATCTGTGAAATTTTGAATCAACTACCTCCGTGGGAGTGAACTATTCCATAAAATTAATTTCATAGAATTTAGAAAAATAAATATGAGGTTAATCCTTCCTTTATTCGATGAGATATATCTACATAATATAGAAATTATAATAAATAACACATTTTAGAAAATAAATCAATTGATAAAAAGAAAACACTTTAATATACATATATTCATTCTTTTGATATATATAATAATACAACACAATAATCCAAAAATACAGCATGTAGCATGTGTTAGAAAAAGTGTTAGCTGAGGTTTGGGGTACTATAAATATTATATAAAAGATAGGGAAAAAACCTCAGCAAAAAAAAAACCCTCGACCCCAGTAGAATGTTGTGTCTGTCCAGACTAATGAGCTGCTACATTCCAACAATGGAGGACATCTCTTCTTATCATAAACATCTGTTGAAAAAAAAACAGTAAGACTTCTCGAAGATTCTCGAAATTCAATGTCAATGTGTAAAAACCTTTTTTCACAGTCTGCTTTCACACTCACCACTAAGAAGAACCTCCTCTCGTCCAGTATGTATATGAAAATTGGACTCTGGTCCTCTTCTCTAATGGTGCTCAATGTTATTCTTCAAGGGATGGTTCAGCTGTCCTATTCCTTGGAGATATTCATAATAGGCAATGAAATGTCATAAGAAAGTTGAGAGATATCTTCAACATACTTTTCAGATATGTGTCGTATAGGTCAGCTTCTACAAAATCTCCTACATACACAGGAACTGATCTTTTTCTAAAGAAGGAATGAAAGAAGTTGGAGAAAAATTATATAAGGCAATGATTCTCTTATAAAATTTTTGTTATCTAGTATGAAGGCAAAATTTCTCATTTACTTTTCCTGATATTGGTTTCGTCTACCTGGGGCTGCACATCCTGAATCTCGTGTGAATTAGGTTGTATGTCTACTGGTGAGAGACAGAGCGATTCTTTTTCTCCTTCATCCATGAAAAAGTTGGGGCTTTCCAAAAACGGAACTACTGCAAAAAAAAATTAACAAGCAACTAAATGATACAACATTGTTCATTATAATTAATCTGTCAATTACTACAGAATTTATTACAAAGAAGTTCCACGAATTCTATAAATATGAACCTGTCTTACCATTTGCAGTTGTTGAAATTATTTCTTTCTTTCTTTCCTTTCTCTCAGATGTTGTAGGAAATATGAAGCAAAACAAAGAAGTAACAGCTTTTTTTTTGAGAATTACAGTCCCATTGGGGTTCACATAGTAATCTTCTTCTCGAAAAGGATTACTACAAATTTTCGATATTGAAAAAGGTTCGTTATCAGCCCTTCCTACAGCATCAATCCATTTTTTCCTCAAGCTCTGGAGTTTTGGGAACCTGTAATTTCAATAAATTCATGGAGGCTACTAATCGAAATATAAAAAGAGAATGCGTTTCTATACTTACGCAGGAAATTTCAAATTGGTTCCTTTTTTATATCTGGCAGTGCAGTTATATGCAACACAACTATCCGGCATTATTATTAATAGATCTTAAAAGAACTTCAAAAGAATTATCTTCAACCTTCAGAATAAAAATTCTAATGAACACAAATCCAACCGTTCAAATAGATCGTTAACTTCGAAAGTTTAAAGTAACTTGGTTATGTTTATGTGTTTGACAGTGCCCTAAATTACTCCATCTCATTCAGAAGTCCACTTTCTCTCTCTAAAAAGACGTCCATGTATAATAGGTCAATGTTCCTAACCTAGATATCGTAAGCACAAACCGTTACAGGGTGTTCCAAATGTTGGTTCAAAAATTGGGATCAAGACTGACCCATAACTTTCGTTTTTCAAATTAGAACCCTATTTTTTTTTATGATTGCATTGGATTGTGCGAAGAAAAATGATGATAATGTTCCAACATGTTAATGCTCCTAAAATTAATAATTCTTGAGTTATTCAGGATTTCCTGATTTCATGTCATACGCACCGTCAAATTCATAGAATCTGTTTCATATCAACAATGACCTTGGTCATAGAAGATAAATTACTCAAATAACTCACTAGTGACTTTCTCTTTTCTGAATTCATTTATCATTGTTGATGTAAAACAGTTTTTATGAATAGAAACAGAAAATCCTAAATAACTCAAGAATTAGTAATTTTAGGAGCATCAACATGTTGGAATATTATCATCATTTTTCTTCGCAGAATCCAACGCAATCATAAAAAAATAGGGTTCTAATTTGAAAAACGAAAGTTATGAGCCAATTTTGATCCCAATTCTTGAACTAACATTTGGAACAGCCTGTGAAGGGTTTTTCCAAATTCCGAAATTATACGATATTTCCACAGTCTTCGCCTTCAAAAATGTGAAAACGGTTTGTGCTTACGATATCTAGGTTAGGAATAACAAACATAATATCGAATACACTTATCTCCCTTTTTTCTTCAGTTTTTGCTCGATATTTTGGAAAGTATTTTGACGAATGCAACGATTTGAGTACGAATGTATTCAGAATTTCATGCTCTATCAAAATCGAAAACAAAAAAACAGAAAAAATTTTTTTTTATTTTTTTTTTCACTCCCTGTATAACTGAAAGTGGTCAGGCTCAAAGAATATTTTAGATCGGTAGATAATGTCAAACAATTTCATAATCCCAATTTTCAGATTTCAAATAGATCCAGTTCTCCAGAAACGCCTAATAGGCCGTCGAACTTGGTACACCCTGTATATATATATATATATCCACAAAAGGGATAACTCTACTTAAAAATTGATATTCAAACTTTTTAACGGGATAGGTAGAAAATTAAAGGGCTAGTTATTTGTGACCTACATTTATTCACTGTCAACGTTTCGGACCATTACTGATCCTTCTTCAGGACTCTGAAATTCATGATAAAATACAAATAGAAAGAATCAGAATATGAAATCATGGAGCTTACCGAATAGGTGAGGTTAAAAAATAAACTGCGATATCCAAATTAATGAAGAATGCAAGAAAGTATTATGGGTAATTATAACATGAAAATTCAAATGTTTGAAAACACAACTTGACATGTACAAAATCAAAGACTTCTACAATTTTCGAATTAACAAAACTTCAGAATCTGACAACCAAAAAAAAAAAAACTATGAACAGTGACATCGATAAATCTTCTGTTTTATCGGATTACTCCATTATGTTCAAATGAAATCAGATAACTGTAGATATTACTAATATTTTCTATATCTCTTCTCGAGTTCATTGTTTCTTTAGTTTTTTTTATATAAAACATTTCAAGGAATGATCTCTTTTTCAAGTTCTTTTCAAATTCAAGTATTTCTGTCGATTCCCAATCCATAACATGGTCTGTCCTGCGGCAATGCTCTGCTAACGCACAAACTTTCTTAGGGTTTTTGATGTCACTCTTATGTTGTATAATCCAGAAAAAGAATTCATTACTATGATCAGATTCCTCTCGATTCCAACTATTTTATATTTGATGGAAAGATTTACAAACAGATTTTTGGCTCGCCAATGGGCTCTTCAGAAAGTCCCATAGTGGCAAAATTGGTGATGGATTATTTGCTTGACAAAATACTTGATACAATTCCTTTTGAGATCCCTATTATAAAAAAATACGTTGATGATATATTCTGTTCTGTACCAGAAGACCAAACTGAATTTGTGTTAGAAAAGTTCAATAGTTATAATGAATATATAAAATTTACCTTAGAAGAAGAAACTGACAATTCTGTCCCTTTCTTGGACACAAAGGTTATCCGAACTGATGATAATAGATTAATAGTTGACTGGTATAGAAAGAATATGAACTCAGGAAGATATATAAACTATCTTTCAAACCATCCCATGAAACAAAAGGTTTATATGATTTTGGGGATGAAGCAGAGAATAAAAAATATTTTCCACCCTACGTTTTTAACAAAAAAATCTCAAACTTTTGCAAGGAATTCTACAGAACAATGGCTACCCAAAACATTTACTTAGTAGGTTGCTTTTCAACACAATGGATAGGAATCGTCTAACTTAGGATGGTAATACTGTAGCTGCTAGATCTGTTATTATAAACGGCGGATTACAAGAAGAAATAGAACCGGTTATTTACGCATCTCTTCCTCTTATACCTAGTTTAACGAATAAAATTGTAAACGTATTAAGAGACACCAAGATGAAAGTTGCGATAAGAAACCAATTCAACATTGGAAGACTATTCTCAAGGGTGAAGGACAAGATGAAGAAAACAAGTATGACTGAAGTTGTATACAACATCCCATGTGCCTCATGTGATCTCAAATACATCGGCCAGACTTCACAACAACTGAAAAGAAGGATTATACAACATAAGAGTGATATCAAAAACCCTAAGAAAGTTTGTGCGTTAGCAGAGCATTGCCGCAGGACAGACCATGTTATGGATTGGGAATCGACAGAAATACTTGAATTTGAAAAGAACTTGAAAAAGAGATCATTCCTTGAAATGTTTTATATAAAAAAAAACTAAAGAAACAATGAACTCGAGAAGAGATATAGAAAATATTAGTAATATCTACAGTTATCTGATTTCATTTGAACATAATGGAGTAATCCGATAAAAAAGAAGATTTATCGATGTCACTGTTCATAGTTTTTTTTTTTTTGGTTGTCAGATTCTGAAGTTTTGTTGATTCGAAAATTGTAGAAGTCTTTGATTTTGTACATGTCAAGTTGGGTTTTCAAACATTTGAATTTTCATGTTATAATTACCCATAATACTTTCTTGCATTCTTCATTGATTTGGATATCGCAGTTTATTTTTTAACCTCACCTATTCGGTAAGCTCCATGATTTCATATTCTGATTTTTTCTATTTGTATTTTATCATGAATTTCAGAGTCCTGAAGAAGGATCAGTAATGGTCCGAAACGTTGACAGTGAATAAATGTAGGTCACAAATAACTAGCCCTTTAATTTTCCACCTATCCCGTTAAAAAGTTTGAATATATATATATATATATATCCCACAACTGTGTGAATATTGAAAAAAAATAATGAAAAAATATATACATATATATATATAACTTGCCGGATTATGCCAACCGTTCCCAGTATTACGGCCTTCTGCATCCATGCTATGGTGTTTGGAGGCAGGTTGAGTTCTTCTATATGTGTGGAACTTTTTCGGTGAACCAGCCCATTGGCACTTATGATCAAGGGAAGTATTGTGACCGACTTCAACTTCCACGTGTCTCTGATCTGAGCCTTGATCAGGCGATAATCTCACAGGCGCAAAAGCAGGTACTTCTTAACACCGTTCGTATAGTCCGAAAGTGTTTGCAGGGTCAATAGCGATTCGACTGCCTTGACAACTAGGAGTCCGGTAGCCGCATGATAACCCGGCAATCGGTGAAGGAAAAAAAAAGTATATATATATATATATATACATGGATAAGATTTATTGGACATAACTGAAATGAACCGTAGACAGGTGTTTCGGGCTTTCGGCCCTCATCAGTACGGTGTTGACTCCGTTATGCGTTTTCGAATAACGCATAACGTTATCTTCTATGACCAAGGTCATAGTTGACATGATTTAATGAATTTGACGCTACGTACGACATAAAATCAGAAAATTATAAATAACTCAAGAATTATCAATTTTAGGAGCATTAACATGTTAGAACATTATCATCATTTTTCTTCGTACAATCCAAAGCAATCATAAAAAAATAGGGTTCTAATTTGAAAAACGAAAGTTATGGGCCAATCTTGATCCCAATTTTTGACCCAACATTTGGAACACCCTGTGATGAGTTTTTCAAAATTCTGAAAATGTACAATATTTCCACAGTCTTCGACTTCAAAAATGTGAAAACGGTTTGTGCTTAAGGTATCTAGATTAGGAATAACAAACATAATACCGAATACCCTTTTCTCTCTTTTTCTTCAGGTTTTTCTCGATATTTTGGAAAGTATTTCGACGAATGCAACGATTTGAGTACGAATGTATTAAGAATTGCATACTCTGTCAAATTCGAAAACAAAAAAACAGAAAAAAAAAATTTTGAAAATTTTTTTTTCGCTCCCTGTATAACTGAAAGTATTCAGGCTCCAAGAATATTTTAGCTCGGTAGATAATGTCAAACAATATCATAATCCCAATTTTCAGATTTCAAATAAGTCTAGTTTTCCAGAAACGCCTAATAGGCCGTCGAACTTGGTACACCCTGTATATATTATTTTACGATTTTGTAACCTTGCAAATGATAATTTTTTTTGGTCCATCCTGTATAACTGACAACTATAATTCCAAAGCAGTGACATAGATCAGATCAATATCTAATGACTTGCTGAATTTCTGACCTAAATCTCGAATATTGAGCGAACTAGAGTGATTTTCGTAACACGTCAATTTGATATAAAATTTCGAAAAATAATTAATTACTCAGAAACCGTTAAAAATAGGTATGAAAAAGTAAGAGTGAATAGATTTAATATTTTATGGAGTATCATGAAAAAAATAAAAATACCGGATGTCCCATTTAAGATAACAAAGTTGTTGCCGAATGGTCGTGCATCCGGCAACACTGGAAATCTGAAATTATTTTAAAAATGTACATTACATGGCCAAATATCGATCCACAAAATTTGAAATCTTTACCATCAATAGTTTCCATAATAATCTAATAAGCCTTCACCTTGGGACACGATATACAGGCTGGCCATTTGAAAACGAAACAGACGAGATTACAGACGAAATAAATTTTTTCGATAGAAATGCTCGGACAGGTCGATTTCTGTTTCGAGGGGGACAACTTAAGATGTAGGTTACGGACGCATAGCGCTTCAACCCTTGCTACTACAACCCTCACCCCCAATTTTTGAATAGGGAAGATGGGGTGAGTGATACCTCATTTGAAAGGTATTTTTATACTGATTTCAGCACAGTAATTGTTTTTTCTTTTTATCCATTAGTTCTCGAAATATTCTTAACTAAGCATTTGAAAATGAAGTGGTGTTTTCATGGCACTTGTAGTGTTTTTTTGTGAAAAATAGACATTTTGAGCTTCAAAACAACGATGACTGTGGCTTCCTTCCTCCAATCCACTGACATAGAAATCTTTAATCAAGATGTCGAACAAACAAAGCGTATTGCGAAGGAGCTCAATCTTGCTGAAACTCAATCTAAATTATCTTCGATATAATTTGCAGTATTTCCAATAACATGCGGTAACACTTGATCGATAGAAATCTCCAAAAAGTCCAAATACGTACATATCTCTAATCAGATTACCAGGTAAGAAAATCAAATCATTAATGATGCCACAGAAATATTCCAGTCCCAATTCGTGAAACGATTTCCGACTTAATTATGAAGTGTTTTCTCAGTTGGCTTCAATAATGTTTTCATTTTGTTGATTATTGAATTCATATCTTTTTCAAAAAAATGAGAATCGATAATTTTTTATTTATTACGAACAGATCATTAAGTTGGCTTACTGGTTCTTTGACATGTGAATTATTCTTAGTTTTGAATCGAGACTTGTATGTGTTTTAATTCATTGTTCGACATGGTTTATTCAATTGCAGAGCGGGTGGAAATAATTTCACTTTTTTTTGCAAACAATCAATGTGCGAATAGAACCGCAGAATTCTTCAATCAACGACATTTAGATAAACATGTTAATAGGAAGTATGTTTTGGAATTAGTGTCAAAGTTTCAAGAAACCGGGTCCGTGGCTAATAAAAAACGAAACATGGAAAGAAATGAAGCAGCTGAAGTAGCTGTTCTTGGACAGATTGCTCTGAATCCAATGACGAGTACGAGGCAGCTAGCACATGAATCTGGTTTTACACGAACTCGAATTGCAAATATTTTGAAGCATCATAAATTCCATCCTTACAAAATCCATCTTTCACACGCACTAAACGAAGATGATTTTGACCGTCGTGTTGAATTTTGTGATACAATGAGTGAACGAGTAACTGCTAATCCCAATTATCTGTACAATGTTTGTTTCTCCGATGAGTGTTCGTTCTTTCTAAACGGCACAGTAAATCGACACAATTGTCGTTATTGGGCCGATGCTAATCCGAGATTGTTCCACGAAGTTTATACTCAACAACCACAAAAACTCAATGTTTGGGCTGGAATATTTGGTGACAACATTGTCGGCCCGTTCTTTTTACCTGGTAATCTTACTGGAGATATGTATTTGGACTTATTGGAAAATCACATTGATCCAATTTTGACGGAAATTATTGAAAACAATGCTGGAAATTATGTGGAAGATCAGATTGTGTTTCAGCAGGATGGAGCTCCTCCACACTACGCCTTACCAGTTCGAGAATATCTGGATCAAAGATTTCCAAATCGGTGGATTGGAAGAAGAGGTCCTACTGAATGGCCAGCCAGATCGCCAGATCTGTCACCACTAGATTTCTTTCTTTGTGGCCACTTGAAGAGTAAAATTTACTCTACACAGCCCGATTCCATAGAAGATTTAAGAAGACGTATAGTGAACGAATGTCGTCAAATCACTCCAGAAATGCTGCAAAATGTGCGCCATCGTTTCGAACAAAACTTATTTCATTGTATGGAAGCTAATGGTGAACAATTTGAATATTTAATTAATTGATGTGAGTTTTTGATAAATTATTTACTTTACTTTGAAAAGTCTTATTTCTTAGATCAATACTTCAAATCGTTCTGATACCGTACAGTTGGAGAATTATTTCAGTGAATAAAACAGCTAGTCGAACATCTGACCCTAGTATAGCATTAACACGTACGGTATGACTTCATTTGCCCAGTGGTAGATGTTTTGCAATTTCAAATACAAGTACGGAAATTTCGGTGTTTCGGAAGCACGAAATGTCAATTATTCGCAAAAAATTAATTCAAGTGATAAAATTAACTAACGCATGAATATTTCGAGAACTAATGCATAAAATGAAAAAACAATTACTGTGCTGAAATCAGTATAAAAATACCTTTCAAATGAGGTATCACTCCCCATCTTCCCTATTCAAAAATTGGGGGTGAGGGTTGTAGTAGCAAGGGTTGAAGCGCTATGCGTCCGTAACCTACATCTCAAGTTGTCCCCCTCGAAACAGAAATCGACCTGTCTGAGCATTTCTATCGAAAAAATTTATTTCATCTGTAATCTCGTCTGTTTCGTTTTCAAATGGCCACCCTGTATATGTGTGTGTGTGTATATATATATATTAGACTGGCCGTTAAAAAAAATTTTCGTGCTCCAAGTTGATTTTCCTAAAGTTGAACAAAAAGAGAAGCGATCCTCCAAATTTCAGCTCTCTATCTAAATATTAAGGCGTGCCGGTGAACTTTTCTATTTTTTTTTTTAAATATTAAACCGATCTCTCAATATTCATATCTTTCTTATATATATATATATATATATATATATATATATATATATATATATATATATATATATATAATTTTTTGCTGTATTTTATATAATAACTTTTTATTTTCTTCGGATTGCAGCAAAATCAAAGACTACTCTTTTTCTTTAAGCTCAAGCTTTCGATATTCATTTATATCATCATCAGGAGCACTATAAAACGTGGATCATGAAAATCAGGAATACAATGAATTACTAAATACTCACAGATTTGAGATTTTTGACAATGATGTTAAGCGAATGAAATATTAATAAGTATTCCATTTATGGAATATTCATCAAAAGTGGTTCTATTTAAAATTTCGAAAATTTCAATTTGACATACGTTTCAACTTTCAATCACAATAATAGCCTTCGTCTACTATGGTTCAAGGGACATGTTGCATGATTCTAGTTCTATTGTTGGTCATTTCTAATAAGTTTGAGTAGATGATACTCAGTTTGTCGATGTTTTTATTTATTTATTTATTATGGTATAAAATTGTAAATCAAACAGAGTTTGTTAACACAGAGTTCAATTTCTCAACTTAAACCCTTATAGATTTCCTTTGAATAATTTTTTCAATTCATTTTTAAACTTCGTATATTTTTCTTCATTTTGCAAGTAGTTGGGTAACCCATTGTATGATTTTATTGCTGAATATGATGGAAGTTTTAACCCTCTCGTTGTCCTAAATATGCAGTCACTGTAGAGATGATTGGCATTTCTTGTAGAATATTCGTGTTCATCAGCATGCTTCTTTAGTTTGACCATAGATTTTAATAGCCCCCTATCAATCCTATAAATTAGCTTACACTGTTCTTGTTTCACCTTCTCGGAGATCGGCAGCACAGGAAATCTTTCATACAAGTAGCTGGTCCTGGTCTCATACGGAAGATTATAAATATTTTTAATCGCTCTATTTTGGAGTCTTTGAAGTCTACTCAAATTTATCTTTGTCGTATTTCCCCAAATTGATGCCAGATATGTGAAGATATAGTGTACACAAGCATTGTAAAAGATCAATTTGGTGTTTTTTGTCATTTACGGACTGGCATGCTTTGATGCACTAATTAGACTAGAGAGCTTCTTAATCATTCCCTCGATGTGTGCACCTCAATTTAATTCCTCGTCAACCACCAAACCCAGGTACCTATATGTTTTGACTTTTCGTATGGTCTTATTATTTAATTCTACAATTATTTCCCTTGTTTTTTTTGTTTTTCGCTTCAAATCTCATATATACTGTTTTGTCTTCATTCAGTACTAGTTTGTTTGTGGCGCAGCCACTCATAGAATTTAATCAATGTATTGTTGATGTTATTTTCAAGTTCTGCTTCGGATCTGCTAGCGAATAATAATACAGTGTCATCAGCAAACATGAAGTACTGAGTGCCCAGGTGTAAATCCGAAATATTTTCTACGTATAAAAGATACACCAATGGTCCCAGGACCGACCCTTGTGGAACACCAAACCTCACACTTCTCTTATGGCTTTTTTGCCCATTTACAACAGTATATTGATACCTTCCCTCAAGATATGTCTTAATGAGGTTAAGTGCCGGTCCCCTTGCACCCATACAGTAAATTTTCTCTAACAGTGTTTGATAGTCAACTGTATCAAATGCCTTTTGTAAGTCAGCGAACAGGTCACAAGCAGCCCCCAGGGTTGCACTACCTTTTTGAAATCCATATTGATTATCATGGATTGGGAAGAAATCTACAAATCTGTTTTTTATTATTTTCTCTAGAATCTTCGATATTGTTATGGGACGATAATTTCCTGGTCCACCTCTTCTCCCTTTTTTGTAGATAGGGATCACTTTTGATGTTTTTGCACAATCAGGAAACTTTCCCTCCTTAAGCATTCTGTTTATCAACTCTTACAATTTGATCTTAATCGTTTCATAGATATTCTGGAAGTCCTCTATCGTAATGCTGTCGTCACCTTGACTATATTTCTTGTTACAGGAAAAAATTAATTCTTTTAGCTCCAGCTCCGTACATTTCTTAAGGAAAATAGATGTATTTCTGTATGATATTTTATTTCTGATGTTGACAGTATGGTCTTTTTTTATGTAATTCACTAGCCATCCCCGTAAAGAAGAAGTGGTTCATATGATTTGCTATCTTATCTATCGAAGTGATTGTTTCTCCATTTATGAACAAATTCGTTATCTTTATCTCATTTTTGTTGCTCTCTACATTCATTGTGTTTTTAATAGTTTTCCATATATTTCTTATATTGTTCACAGCTTCAATTAGATTGTTTTGAAAGTATTTCTTCTTTTCTGTTTTAATTACCGCATTTGTTTCGTTTTTCAAAGATTTGAACTTTTCTTTCAGGGCGTGGTTATCAGGATGTTTAATCATTTTTTTTGTAGTATTTATCTCTCTTCTTCATTTTATTGATAATTCTTTGACTGAACCAGTTTTTATTTTCTATAATTTTCATGTGTTTTGTTGAAGTGCATATTTGTTTCCCTCTTTTAATAATTTCCATTAAGTCAGAGAAATCCTCTATACCCCCCAACCTGTCCTTCAAATATTTGTTGAGTTTGTTATGATCAGTATATCTATATGTCCTTACTTACCTATTTTTTATGTTTGTTTTGGTTGTTTCGAATGAGCAGTGGATCATTTTGTGATCGGATATAGGTACATCAATTGTTTTCATTTTGCAATTTATTTGATTTGAGGTAATAATATGGTCTATAACAGTTCCTGTGACTACTGAAGTTTTTCGGGTAAATTTCAAATTATTTTTGATATTTTGTAAGACACAATTATTCATATAAAGAATATCTTTATAATTATCTAATTGTCTACTATTTTCTAGAAGATTCAAATTAATGTCACCTATAATTATGATTTTTTTTATTGTCGTACACTAACTGCTCCAGAAAATTTTCAAACAATTTCAGATTATTTTTTGGGGCCCTATAGATGCCATAGATACTACAATTTATATCCTTTAGTTTTATTCCTGTTTCGGAACAAGTTGATTGTCCTTCTTCAGGATTTTAATCAAATTGGTATACAAAAGTTACAACTTCAGGACGCTACATTCATTATAAATCATTCCATCCCACAAAAACAAAAATGAAGGTCATATTGAACATGAAAGGCAGAATAACCAATATCTCTCATCCATCAAAAATTCAGGATAGTTTAACAAGGTTCTATAACATAATGTGTGAAAATGGCTATCCCAAGAAACTCCTGAAAAAGTGGATCTTTAACACCCCCAATAGAAATGAAGACCTAAGAATTCATCAACAGAGGACAAACGAGGACGAAAATAACACCACACGAAACGAGATTTTAGTACTGCCTCATTCTGGAAATGATACATATCAATAATGAACCCAACTTCATGAATTCGAAGAAAGACATCGACAAACTGGGTATCATCTACTCAAACTTATTAGAAATGACCAACAATAGAACTAGAATCATGCAACATGTCCCTTGAACCATAGTAGACGAAGGCTATTATTGTGATTGAAAGTTTAAACGTATGTCGCATTGAAATTTTCGAAATTTTAAATAGAACCACTTTTGATGAATATTCCATAAATGGAATACTTATTAATATTTGATTCGCTTAACATCATTGTCAAAAATCTCAAATCTGTTAGTATTTATGGTCCCTATTCACGATCCGGCGGCCTGCAGTCTCAGGACTGTCGATTTGAACTGACAGTCAAGGTCTGTAGCGCACTACACACGATAAGGTAACTTTACATTAACGATCTTTCCTGCGCGACTGGAACGTCCCGTGACAATCGCGCGCGAATGCACGATAGTGTGAGGGAAACCTTTCGCTCGTGATTAGACGCGTGAAAATCGCACACTCTCTCGCTAGCGATTACCCGCGCGATTATTTCATCTCGATAAGCGCGATTGGCACGTGACGTTCCAGTCACGCAGGAAAGATCGTTAGTCTACATGTAGCTGATACAGTTTACACGCGCCACTCCAGACCGCGCGAAAACGCGAGTGATTTTCGAGCGCGATGAATCGCGCGTGAAAGATCGTTAATGTAAAGGTACCTATACAGTTAAATCGTAAGACCTGATCTGATAATCGAAAACTGACAGTCCGCGGACTGCAGTCCATCCTTAATTTGACTATACACGTTCAGTTCAGATCCTCAGTTTTCTAATTGAGGAACTATTAAGTATGTCTCTTGAACGTAAACGAAAATCGACTGCGGCCATGATTGGGTTTTTGAAACATAGATGAATTCAAAATAGTAATCATCGAAATGAATACCATTTTCAATTCCCAGGCTCAGAGATCTTTTATCATGAGGTTGGAGAAATGATATTAGATTTTGTCACTGAGATGAGAGATATACCGGTTTCGGCCTTGTTGGGCCTCATCAGTATCCCGCACATCTCAGGACAAAATCTTCATAAAAAACTTCAGAATTTATAGCCATTGGTTGTGAAGTAATGAGTAAAATATTACAAAGTACTAAGGTGGTGACATCCAATTGCGTCAAAATGAAGTTTCACATCTCCAATCAAATGCAAAAAAAGAAATCTGTACTTCCTCTTTCACTGAATGTTTCAAAAATGTTCTCGATGTGCCTTCGTAAAGGCAAAGAATTTTCTTTTTCATGATTGGGTTATTAATTGAAAATGAAAAATCGAAAATGATATTATGGACTATAGAATGGTTGTTGAGACGTGATAAATTATCGCATATGAATTTATTACGAGAAGTGAGAATCAATGCGAAAGAGTCTACTGTTGCATTTTCATCAATAGTTTTGTAAAAGTTTACAAGTTTTTCATAGGCGTTCTAGATTTTATACTTCCAACTTTGATAATGTGATTTATTGTATATTTTTTTATATGACATATCCTATCTAGCAGAGCTAGCCTAAAGGATCAATAAACATTTATTATTATTATTATTATTATTATTCTTTGTTCGCCTATTCGAATTTATTTTACATTTTACAGTCCATTTTGGCTGTAAAAGATCGAAAATGTTGGAAGTTCTGAACTGTCGATGGGATCTGAAGGAATTGCTCTACACACGGCAGTTTTTCAAACGATTAGCCGAAACTGTGGGCCAGGACTTATCGATTATCTGTGCATGTGTAGTGATAACAAAACTGTAGATTTACGTTCCTGCAGTCCCGGACTGAGGTTCGCCGGTGCGTGTATATGTACTTTAATTCATTGTATTCCTGATTTTCATGATGCACGTTTTGTAGTGCTCCTGATGATGATATAAATGAATATCGAAAGCTTGAGCTTAAAGAAAAAGAGTAGTCTTTGATTTTGCTGCAATCCCAAGAAAATAAAAAGTTTATTATATATATATAGAGCAAAACACAACTCTATGCGACACCGCCGGCGTTAGCTGGAACTAAGCCCGAAACGAGTATCGTTTTGACAGTTAGTACGTGAAATCTGGGTTTATTTGTTTATTTTTACGTTTGTATTTCGATAAAAAGATATGCCTAAGGGAAAAACCGTGAAAAACACTAATTGTTGTGTTTATGGATGTAATTCTAAAAAATCTAGGAATCCTGGAGCCCATTTTCGTGGTGAAAATCAAAATGTTTACTTTACCAATAAACTAGAAATCGTAGAGGAAATTAATAGAAGTAAATCCTGGGAGCATGTTTTGATAATGGAAAAACCTGTATCTAAACATATTAGAGTATGCTTACAGCATTTCCGACCAGAAGATTGTGCAATAAAAACAAGCAAGAGTGGAAACTGATGTCAATTGAAAACAATGTTTCATATGTTTTGAATTATTTCAGAAAACATTTCTGTTACTGGAGAAGAAAGCTGTACCTTCACTAAACCTACCAAAAAAAGCAGTTCAAGTCAAGTCATTTTAAATTTTTGTTCATATCGTTCTTGTACAATAATTTTCATTCTTATCAAAACGAATTACTTTGAGTCTACTTGATATTTTTGAATATATAGAAGTTTCAACAATTCAAGAAGCCTAGTTGAAAGTGCTGAATTCAATCCATATGATAATGTGCAATAAAACTTGCGACCTTGTGAGTTTAAGTGATTCTCTCGATGGTTGCAAAATTGAACTTATGTTCAGCAGTGATCAAATCTACATGTGGAATTTCAAATAAATTCCGAGAATTGGCAATTTTAAACAATATATCATACATATATGTATCAATTTAATATTAATATTAAAAATAGCTTGATAATATTGACGTTCATTTAGCAACGGAAAAGGTGCAATCAATCGATAGATGAGTTGAATTATTTTATTTTATTATAGCTGCAGCCTAAGACACAAGTGAGATGCAATAAATGAATAATACATTAAAATCTAGCGTAACATGATTAATCGAGGATCACGTCATGTTCTGCATACATACGGTTCTCTGAAGAATGTCCACTTTTATTCAAAATTTATCACTCATTTTCTATTCATAGATTTTTTCCCTTCCTAAAAAGAAAAAAAATCAGTAGCTTCTATTAAGTGAATATATTGTTCATGCTGATGTTCATTTACATTACAATTTTACCTTCAGAATCAGTAGAGTTGTCAAGATATTTTGTAGTACGTACAACCTTGTAGAGTAGCAGGGCTAAAATATGCTTGCAAATTCCAGACAATCTTGCTTGGTATGTGTATAAGATCTTGTCAACCTTCACACCATCATTTTTATAAGACATCATTTCCTCAATATGATGGGGTTGTCCTTGTAGAATTCCAATGTTTTGAAATAATTTTTTGCCACATAGAATCAAATGATTGCATTGCAACACTTGCTCACCCTTTACCCAGCATCTGTGAGCATGGAAATATTGGAAAATATCCTATAATTAGAGGAACCTTTGGTAAACATCTTGCCAGATGAACTGAAAAGCATTCAAAATTGAATAGAGCTCACCTCAATATTTTACATAAAATATGACAAAAAGCACAATATTACCTATACTTGCACTTACAATATAATCCACAGGATCCACAATCAAGGAAACAACTTCGATTATTGATAGCCAATGAACGTTTAAACTAAAAAATCCCATAAACACAAATAAAAATCTAATGTAAACACGAAACAATACTCGTTTCGGTAAACAGCTGATCGGCGAATGCAGCGACACCATCGGTAATTATTTTGTCCAATATATATCATTTTCGTTTCAGAGGGTTATGTCCGTTAAATCTTTTCCATATATATATATATATATATATATATATATATCTATATATATATATATATATATATATATATATATATAGAACACGAATTATAACGGGCTGTGTGGAAATGAAAGGGCTAAATATTTGTTTCCTTCATTTATTCTTCATCAACGTTTCGGACCATCACTGGTCCTTCTTCAGGATATTTTCATATCCCATTAGTTTAGATTCCATAAATTCTACTTAGTGTTAAAAAAATATTCGGATTTCATTTTTCCTGAATCCAGATATGAATGAGCTGTCAATTCGACTTTCCATGTCATAAAAAATTTTTTGCAAGCTTCAATATTTTCCTTCCCAATATTTATGTTTTATCATAATTATTCTCAGTATTTATTGATGTCAGTTATTTTGATTCCATCTTTCTGTACAACCTCAATTTCGTAAGCTTTTCATGAATTCATTTCATGAATTCATTTTATACCCGAACCTTTTTCATTATATTGTATATTTTTGTAGTTCTCCTGAAGAAGAGATAAATAAATCTCGAAAGCTCGAGTAAGAAAAAAGAGTATTCATATCAGTTGCTGCTATTCCCAATACACAAATATTTATATATATATATGTATATATATATTAGACTGTTTCAAAAAAATCGACACTCTTTGTTTTCACGAAACCCCCCCCTAATTATCTTCAGGGTATCGAAAAGAGACCTCTATGAAAATATCAGCTTCAAATAATAATATTTAGAGGTCGCTCATCAATTATTTCTATTTTCCCTACTAATAGCAGGGAAAAAATTTCTTTTTTCAATAAAAAATTCCTAGAGCAGAAACCAATAGACGGATTTTATTGTGTGATACATTTTCGTATAGACAATCAGACACTCTATAAAAATGACTCTTACGATATTTGGATAAAACGGCCCCTTCAAAAGTTATTCCATTCGAAGCTAATATTGAGGTATTTTTGAAGAAAAAAATTATTCAAAAAAATCGATTCTTTTTGTTTTCACGAAATTCTATTTCTAATTATCTTCAGCGTATCGAAAAAAGGCGTCTGTGAAGATATTAGCTTTGAATATTAATATTGAAAGGTCGCTCAGCGATGATTTCTATTTCCGCTGATGAAAGCAGGAAAAAATTTTCTTTTTTCAATAAAAATTTTTTTCTTCACGAACCAGTTGACGGATTCCACTGTGTGATACATTTTCGTGTAGGGAACTAGATGCTCTACGAAAATGTCTCAAACGATATTTCGACAAATCCGCTCGTTAAAAAGTTCTTCGAACTTTTTCTTCAAAAATGCCTGTATATTAATACCTTATATTGAAGTTTTTTTGGAAAAAAAGTTCAAATAACTTTTGAACTAGTGGATTTATCGAGATATCGTATTGAACATTTTTGTAAAGTATCTAGTTCCCTACACCAAAATGTATCATACAGTGGAATCCGTCTATTGGTCCGTGAACAAGAAAATTTTTATTGAAAAAAGAATTTTTTTTCCTGCCATCAGCAGCGAAAATAGAAACTATCGATGAGCGACCTCTAAATATTAATATTCAATGCTAATATTTTCACAGACGCCTTTTGTCGATGCCCTGAAGATGATTAGAAGGCGGGTTGCGTGAAAACAAGTAAAGTCGATTTTTTTAAATAATTTTTTTCTTCAAAAATACCTCAATATTAGCATCGAATCGAATAACTTTTGAAGCGGCCGTTTTATCGAAATATCGTAAGGCACATATTTGTAGAGTATCTGATTGCCTACACGAAAATGTATCACACAAAGAAATCGTTCTATTGGTTTGTGTTCTAGGAATTTTTATTGAAAAAAGAAATTTTTCCCCTGCTATCAGTAGGCAAAATAGAAATAATTGATGAGCGACCTCTAAATGTTATTTCTTGGAGCTGATATTTTCACAAGGGTCTTTTTTCGATAATTCGATAATTAGGGGGGGGGGGTTTCGTGAAAACAAAGAAATTCGATTTTTTATATATATATCCACAAAAGAGATAACTCCACTTAAAAATTGATATTCAAAATTTTTTAACGGGATAGCCCTTTAATTTCCACCTATCCCGTTCAAAAATTTTGAATATATATATATATATATATATATATATATATATATAACCTGCGGTAAATAGGTATTCCGGGTGCGATAGGTCGGTCCCCCGTATACGGAGGACCTGACGCATCGCGTGTTAAATTCATCCTTACATCATAGGCAACTACCTAGCAAAATTTCAGAGGGAGGACTTACGACCGGTTTTTATCGAATCTGAATCTGGGGGCACGGTAGTGCCCCGCCAAGACGAGCCTTGCGAAGCGCGGGCCGGGGCACTATAGATAGATAGATAGATAACATTTATTCGCCCAAAAATAATACATTATTCCTACATAATAGGATTCGAGCATGTCAAATTCAACAATTAATAATAACTGACATAATAATCAATCAATTTTAATATCATCATTTAGATATTCAGATACGCTATAGTAAGCTTTATTTATCAAAAATGTCTTTAATTTATTTTTCAACTTCTTGGCATTATAAAGTAATCTGCTCTCTCCTGGTATCTTATTATATATTGAAATGACCTGGTATTCAGCATTTTTCTGGATGTAAGAAAATTTTAACCGTGGTGGCTTCAAATCATTTTTCTTCCTCGTTTTGTATTCATGGTCCCTTATATATTCTCGAAATAAACTCTGGTTACCGAGTACAAAAGAAACTGCCTCATATATATATATAGACGGCAATGTCATTATACCATATTTCACGAAAATAGGCCTACATGACTCCATCCTATCCAAGCAGAAAATATTCCTTAAGCATTTCTTCTGAAGAACAAATATGCGAGCAGCGTCTGTGGAGCTCCCCCAAAAAACTACACCATACCTCATTCTCGAAAATCCGTGAGCGTAATACATCATTAAAGCTGCCTGCTGACTTACTGAATCTGTTATAACTCTCACAGAGTAACAACATCTTGCCAGTGATTTTGCCACCCCCTCAACATGGCACCTCCAGTCCAGACGTGCATCGATGTTAACTCCCAGCAGACTTACTGTATGTTCGGGCTGTAATGAAAAATTGTTACAAGCAATTATTTCGGGTTCATTCAGTGCTTCATCTCTAAATGAAAATCTTAACATTTGAGTTTTTTCAAAATTCAGTAATAAATTATTATCCTTGAACCATTCGTCCAGTGTTAGCAGTGCTTGTTTTATATTTTCTCTCAACTTTTCTGAATCGTTCTCTGAGAACACCAGAGACGTGTCATCTGCATACATTGTAAGAAAATTTTTGATAACATCAGGCAGTTCATTGGTGTACACAATAAACAAAAAAGCCCCGAGGATAGATCCCTGTGGTACCCCTCTCTTAACTTGACCTTCTTCAGATTTCAGGAATTCACCATTTTCATCTGTTTCAATAACACACTGTTTTCGATTCTTCAAATAAGACCTGACCAAATCCAGTGCTACTCCTCGAACTCCATATCTCTCCAATTTTCTCAATAAAGTCTGATGGTCCACTCTATCGAAAGCCTTTGATAAATCTAGGAATAAGGCTGCTGTATTATTTCCACTATTCAATGAGTCCATAATTCTGCATAGGAGTTGATATATAGCATTTGTTGTACTTCGCTGTTTTCTAAAACCATTTTGATAATCTGTCAAAATCATTTTCTTCTCAAAAAAGTCCAACATTCGTTTTAGTAAAATCTTTTCAAAAACCTTCCCAATATTAGACAATAAACTGACAGGTCTATAGTTATTCATATCAGATTTATCCCCTTTTTTGAACACGGGTTTAATCAGAGCAATTTTCAGTTTTTCAGGATATATTCCTTCGATCATTATCCTATTCATAATGTGGCATAGTGGACTCTCTATTAAAGGCGATACCTTCTTCAGAAGACAGACTGGTACCTCGTCATATCCTGTCGATTTTACATTTTTTAGTTCTTTTATACTCGTCTTTATCTCATATTCATCTGTCGGATACAAAAATAAAGAGGAGTCGTTATTTTTCAAAAGTTTGATATCAGCAGTTCTATTGGTATTCACATCCTGGCAATTATCAATAAAAAAGTTGTTGAAATTATTCATAAGGGCTCTTGTGTTATCACCAACATATTTGAAATTGTTCACTATACTAGAATTAACATGTTTATGATTTTGGGTGAGTTGTTTTATAACATTCCAGCCAGCTTTCGACTTATTTTTTGATTGCTCAATGAAATTTATATAGCTCAGTTTTTTGGCTTCCTTTATAACTTTTTTCAAAATTTTATTATATCTTTTGTAGTAACTGTGCGATATAGTACCTTGAAGTTTCCTCCTGAAAAGAATCCTCTTATTTTCACAAGACTTCCTTATTCCCTTCGTCATCCATTTGATTGTTGTTGATGTATTGATTTGTACTGTTTTGCTTTTAATTATACTATTTATGATATTTTCAAATTTGTGGATGAAACAATTGTATGCTTCATTCGGATTGTTACATTCATATACATTTGACCAATCTTCCGTAGACAAAGCATCGAAAATATCGTTCAATTTTCCTTGTGTGAACATTTTTTTTTTAGTTTTTCTTACCGCTCTCTGTTTTTCTTTAATATCAATTGATATACAGGGTGTCCCACCGGGAGTGCCCATTAGAAGTTTATGAAGAAATAATTATTCGATCTATTTCAAATTTTGTGTGGATACATAAGCCGAGAAGACCTTCATTTATGATATATTTTCAAATATCAATGACATCCGCTTTCACCGCAAATGGTATCAACTTTCTTATTTCAAATGGAACACCCTCTATATTATGAGTTTTTTGGATAGATCTTCGAATGCCACATTAATTTTATGTATCATTCCCTATAGCCATCTAAAGCCGTTTTCGAGTTATTCACAGTTTTGTGAAAAAAAATACAAATTGGGGCTTGTAGAACACTGAAAATTCAATGAAAGCGCAACGCAAAATCTCAGATCTGTTTTTTGAAATGGGTTACCGAAAAGATATCCGACGTCACTCTGTAGAGGAAATAACGTTTTGATATACTGGGAGTTAAAATGAGAGTGTCAGAGTTCGAAGTCAAAAAAAGCCAAAAACTCGATTTTTTCAAATGGAAACCGTATTTTTTTCACTCACATATGAATTTGTGGGGTAAAAATAAGTGGAGTCTATTCAGGGTTCTCTATATCTAAGATGTACCATTTTCGAGATATTCAGAAATAACTGCTACGAGCTTAATATTATTTTAATATGATCTATGTTCGCCCTTTCATAAAAATCTTTGACTTTACTCAGAATATTTTTCCATGCTTCTGTTGTTGATATTCCTCAAAACTTGTTTCATTGTTCAAAGAAAACGACCACTAGTTTTTTTACTGCTCATAATGAAAATAACGAGTTATTTTTCGGAAAATATGACGTACATATCGAAAGCTTAAATTGTAATGCAAAACTTATAAAACAAGTCATGAAGCTTCCCGAATTTTTATTCAGATATATCAGAATAGATAATTGAATCATAACACATTTTGAAAATTTCGTCCACCTACTTCCAAACATTTTTCGCATCTTATAAATATTTCTTGGTTGGTGGATTTCCTTATTCATTCTGGAACAGAATTCTGCTAATACATTGCACGATAAATTCTTCAGTTGGAACAAACCTGAATAATTTAAATGAAGTCATACAGATTCTTATGAAAGGGTGAACCATATTATAATATGCTCGTTGCTAACAGTTATTTCTGAATATCTAGAAAATGGTACATTTTAGATATAGGAAACCCTCAAAGTACTCTACTTATTTTTTTCTCAAAAATTGAAATAGGAGTGAAAACATTACGGTTTCCATTTGGAATTTCAGCCTTTTTTGGAATTCAAACTTTGACACTCTAACAGTTTTTCCTGAATATCTCGGAAATGGTACATTTTGGATATAGGGAACCCTTAATAAACTCTACCTATTTTTACCTCACAAATTGATGTGTGAGTGATAAAAATATGGTTTTCATTTGAAAAATTCGAGTTTTTGGCTTTTTTTGAATTTCAACTTTGACACTCTCATTTTACTTCCCAGTATATCAAAACGTTATTTTCTCTACAGAGTTATGTTGGATATGTTGTCAGTAACCCATTTCAAAAAACAGATGTGAGATTGCGCGTTGCGCTTTCATTGAATTCCCAGTGTTTTACAAGCCTCAATTTGTAAATTTTCTCGAAAAACAGTGAATCACTCGAAAACGGCTCTAGATAGCTATAGGGAGTGATACGGAAAATTAATGTGGCATTCGAAGATCTATCCGAAAAAGTCATAATATACAGGGTGTTCCATTTGAAATAAGAAAGTTGGTACCACTTCCGGTGAAGGCGGAAGTCATTGATATTCAAAAATATATCATAAATGAAGGTCATCTTGGCTTATATCTTCACACAAAATTTAGAAATGATCGAATCATTATTTCTCCATAAACTTCTAATGGGCACTCCCGGTGGGACACCCTGTATACTGACCATAATGATCAGATATTGCAGTTCTCAGTACTCCACAATCATTGATAGAATTAAAGTTAGTGAAAATATTATCAATTAGGGAAGCACTTGTTGTCGTTTCCCTAGTGACTTGAAATATGTTTTGTTGAAAATTAAATGACGAAAACATATCAACAAAAGTTTTACCTTCAACATTATCAGCCATAAGATCAATATTGAAATCACCACAGACAACTATCCTATAATTTTGAAAATTCCTAGTACCCAACTTCAATATTTCTTCAAGTTTTTCAAAGAACATCTCTAAAGAGGAATTACCTGACCTGTAGACACAGATAATGAGTAGATGTCTTTCCTTATCTTTAATACATGAACACTCGAAGGAGAGTTCGTCACTCTTTTGTCGAAGATACACCACCTCACTAGCATCTTCATTATTCATTCTAGTGTATATTGATGACCCACCATGCTGAAGAGATGATCGAGAAAAGGAGGAAACCATTTTGTAACCATGGATGTTCACAATTTCGTTGGGCTTTAGCCAATGCTCTGTAATACATAAGTATAAGGGAGGATTACTCATACCAGATAGAAAAACTTCCAATTCGCCTACTTTATTTCTCAAACATTGCATATTATGATGCAGGATAACAGTATGATGATGTTGTTGTACAAGTTGATTTAAATTTTTTATTGTAAAAAATCATTTTCTGGACGATTTTTATTATATGCATTGAAACTGAATCTTCTAATACTCACGTTTTTTGGCCAGAATTCTGTCTTATATAGCTCATCTTTTTTATCGAAAGATACTTTTACAAGAAAACTCTTCAACTCACCTTTTTTTCTTTTGAATTGCAGATATTTTATTTCCACTTCCTGGTTTTCAAATCCTTCTTTTTTCCTTATATATTCCTCAATCATATCCTCCGTTACGTGTGGTGACACTCTACTTATGAAAAACCATGCTTTCTTGTCAGGTCCGTTGAAACCACCCTTATCTTCAGGCTTTCCAGTTCCAATACGTAGAATTTTTTTCCTGTTCGAAATTCTACGTTTTTCTTCGAATGTATCCTTAGCTTCTTTGTTTTGTTTTCTCTCGTTGGTTTTGTTTTTATTTATTGGTGATTGGTAGGTATCATTTAAATCGGATCTCGATACTGCAGCGGCATAATCCATTCCTTTTAATTCCATCAAAACATTCTCCGGGGTTATATTCGACAGTTGTTTTGGTTTCAAGGTCTCAGGTTTCCGCATCTGCAATTCATTTATACGGTCACTCTTCTTGCGCTCAGTGATGTGCTCATCAGTTACAGAAAATGTATTTTGTCGATATATCGGTGTATATATCACATCCCTGCTTGTTATTGATGGCAATTGTAACCTCCCCTTATCTATCATTTGTTTATCCTTTTTTTCATTTGAACTATTTCGTTGTTCCAATTCCTGAATACGATTCACCAAAAAAGAATTAAAAGATTGAAGTAGATCATTTTTCTCATTTGCTGCTTTCAACAATTGAGTCATATAGTTTAATTTCATCTCCATCATTTGTAATTTTGTATTTGTTATAACTGGCTGACTGCTCTCCTCTTCTGTTCTCTCACAACATGTAATATGCGTATCACTTAGGAAAACAAATTTTTTTGCTTGAGCACAAGACCTGTGATATACACCATCACAATTCATGCACAGAAGTGTCTTGCATTCTCTTCTCTCACAACATTTGTAATATATTTTAGATTCATTCGCTTGATTTTGAATATTTTGTTTCTCATCGCGTTTAGCGTCACCTTCACTTGGCGCCATCTTGACTTTATTATATATTGTCGCAAAGTGTTTCATCGTAATTTCGAACCCTCATAACTCGAGTTTGGAATATACCAAATGAATAAAATACTCAGGATATAATGCCAGTAGGAAACTTATCAAACTTGCAAAGTTTCAAGTGCATAGCTCGTACACTCAAGATTTTATAGATATCTAAAAACCCCTGATTTCGTCACTCATTCACTGATGATAATAAAAACTGTTAGGGTACTTCCCGATGTCCTGTGCAGTTGAAATTTGGTATGTGAGCTAGTTCCAGTACACAAACAACGGAAACTTGAAACTTTTACCCCCAACCCTAAGAACCAGTGGATGTATAAGTGTGGATGCTTGGGATCTGAAAGTAATGCATAGGGACTGCTCGTTATGAATAATAATATAGACATTTCATAATTTCCAGTACCTCTGTTCTCACAATTCAAATTAGGGGACGAAGTCTGGCAAAACACCCCATAATGTGTATTTTTAACAAATAGAATTTGGCGTCTTTTCAATTAAATGAATGTAACATTGTGGGTATTATATTCGTCTTGATGTGGTTCCCTACGTATAACCACATCCACATTTTTCAATGTATATAAATATAAATAATTATTATACTCGCGTCGCGTGACCGGCGACCGAGGATTTAAAGAGGGAGCAGGGAGCTTGCTACTCTGCGATTCAAACTAACAAAGTCGAGAGTTGCCGAATACGACCGAACTCAATAGCAGAAAGATAAATTCACTTCACATCATATCGGTCGCTGTTATCCACAGAATATACCAGAATATGGTATACCCATACCTTTGGTATGTTCTGTGCTGTTATCTGCTGCTCACTCTATGGCCTAAGGAGAGAAATCGTTCTGACTGGTTGTCCGGATTCAAAATTCGACGGATTAGGATTTGAATGCTCTGAAGTGTCTTTCTCATTGAAATATTGAGTACTGAATGTTCGATGTTCGGAGGACTCTCCTTCTCAGATAGATATAGTATACATACACATACATTATTCTTCTAGAATATCTTCTGAAGGGTTGTTTGAATTAAGTTTTATTTAGATTTGATAGGCTTGAACCTAGGTAGATACGCATGGGTATTTTCTTCACTTTGAACGTTGTTGTTTTCAAACATGGATGTGAATTAGTTTTCCTTGAAATAGATCTGGGACCTTGTCATCGTGTGATTCATATGTCGGGGGATGGTTCCTGTCTTTTTCATTCCTTGGCATCTTTAATGTATGACAAAATAGACCTTGAGGTGGCCTTGCAAATCAGCACTGCAATTGTGCGATAGGTTGTAGTCAATTGGAATAACCTAAAATTGTATACTTGTTCCGAAAATGGGGACTTCTATCGTGATTCTGATTGTTATTCACGGGAAATGTTGAATAGCAATAGCTATGGTGGTACCTCTGAACTTGTGGCTGCGGCAGCTATTTATCCGTTCACCTTTGAGGTCTTTCAAGATGACATTTTGAGAGGAACCTTTTCTCATATTGGCGGTCCTGTAAAACGTTTGCGATTTACTGGACTTTTTCTAAGTGGACACTATGACGTCCTCACTCCGACTAATGTTTGTCCAACATCCAATAATGTCGTTTCCACCCCGAAGAAGGCAGGGAGGCCTAAAAAATGAGGGAGCAAGACCAAAAACCTCCGAATTGTCCCTAAGTGAACAGATTCGGCAGGCTGCAACCAACTACCGCAAAAATCATGCTGAAAAACGGAAAAATACAGTTCTGAGTTATTTTCAATCGTACGCTGAGCAACATTGTGAATCTGTAGCGCGATATTCAGCCTCTAATCCAGAGGTTAATCGTGAGGCAATTGATCGATACTCGGTGTCCCATCCGGAGGTTAACCGTGAGGCAGTTGCTCGATACTCTGCCTCTCGTCCAGAAGTTAACCACGAAGCAGCGCGTCGTAAGAGATTAAACGAAAAATTACTATTGAAAATGAAAAATGTTGTGCAAATAATATAAAGTTTAAGTTTTAAAATAAACAATAAGCTGGAAGCTGAAAGATGAGTTAAATGGTCTCTTTACAAAAGACAACGAACATTGGGTTGTCTATCAAGAACAGCTGAAAAAATAAAGAATACGTGTATGTCTGCTTCAGAAAGGTTGAAAGAATCTCCTGATAATATAACTATATATAAAACTTGATGTGTTCCTCGGAAAACTTGGGCATCGAAATAACCAGGAAACGTTTTATAGAGAGTACGCTCATCTGGGGGCACGATAGTGCCCCCGCCGAGAGGCCAAGACTTTCTCGAAGTGTTTCGTCGTCTTTTTGAACCCTCATAACTCGAGTTCGGGATATATTAGATGAATAAAATTTTCAGGATATAATGCCAGTAGTCAACTCATCAAACGAGCAAAGTTTCAAGTGCATAGCTTGTACACTTCAGATAGATATCTAAAAATCCCCGATTCCGTCACTCACTCACTGATAATCATTAAAACTGATAGGGTACTTCCCGATGTCCTATCAAGTTGCAATTTGGAATGTGTGCTAGTTTCAGTACACAAACAACGGAAAAATTCTTAAACTTGAAACTTTGACCCCCCAACCCTTATAACCAGGGGATGTATAAGTTTGTATGAGACTCGTTAAACGCCTCATGTGTATTTACACCAAATACAATCTTCCTGTAATAACCTCAACTACAGTTTCCATTCTGCAATTTCCCGTTGTGATCATTGTATAATGATAGGATTCTTTATACAATGGTTGTGATGGCATCTCCCAAATACATCGCCATCGCAGATTGAACCTAGGTAGGTGAAGGTTCATTTCTATTCTTCGTACATTGTTGGTTTTGAACATGAATTGTGATTTAGTTTGACTTAAAATAGATCTCGCAATAATTATATTTTATTTAATTATTCGAAAAAATTAACAAAATTGAAGGATTTTGTCATAAGCAACGTACAAAAAGAATTGAAATCCAACCAAAAACATTTTCATGTAAAATATTGCCAAGACGAGGCCGTATTTCTAACATTGTCAAAAAGTTATCAGATCTAATATAGAGCCAAGCTGCTTTCTCTACACTCTTCATCTCCACAAGTCCTTATTTCACAAACTCTATGCCTTGGTAAAAATAAGTGACTTGGCCGTTTCTCTTTCGCCACGTGAGCGTCAGGTGAAAAATTCATTCGCTAGTCATAACTTTTCTGTTATACAAAAGTTAAAGTTACGAAACGGCCAAGTCACTTATTTTGACCAAGGCATAAAGTTTGTTAAATAAGGACTTGTGAAGATGAAGAGTGTAGAGTAAGCAGCTTGGCTCTATATGAGATCTGATAACTTTTTGACAATGTTAGAAATACGGCCTCGTCTTGGCAATATTTTACATGAAAATGTTTTTAGTTGGATACTTTATTACCGAGAGTTTTCACCGCGAAACAGGAGGGCGCTCTCACGCGTATATTATTATTTATATTTTTCTACAGAGGATCGGTCCTCCTCGATATACAGAATTTTACATTTCATCGTTCATGGGTCTTCCGTAACAACGGCAACACTGTTTCAGGCAGCTGCATTCTGATAATATTGGTTCATCTTCATCGAATTCGTTCTCGGAAATTTCGGCTCCCAATAGTCGTTGCGTGAGATTATGTTATCGTACGGTCGGGAATAACTGGCATTTTGACACAAATCGAATTGATACTTTGATCAGTTTTTTTTCAACAATATGTAAAGAAGGTTTCTTCATGTTGACCCCATCAGATGGAATGATTATTCATTGACAAATTTTGAAGTTCATCGAATACTTTGGTGAATATTTTGATGATCTGTGATAATTCATAATACTTGAAACGTCAATCAGAAATTGAACACGACGTATTTCGAGATTTCAGTTGAAACAAGCCAAGATAATAATAAACTTTAATTGTTGTTTCTTTTGTTTTCAGGTAACTTTGTTAAAATGTAAATAGTGAATTCAGTAGCTAATAAGAACTTTGGTTTTCAGAGAAACAAAAACTGATTATGTTTATCAATAAAATATAACATCCTTATAAAACTACAATTTTGTTTATGATGTCGAAGTTGCAGTTTGAATTTATGGTAGTTGCTTCACCAAAAGATGCTAAAACAAATGTCATTGCCATATCCTCAATTTGTACAGAGGATGAAAAAAGATATGTATTGCCAGAAGAATTAAGATATGTAGGAGATCATGTAGAGTTGAGAAAAACAAACAATTTCACGAAACTCAATAATACACTGAAGAGAAGAAATCAGATGAGGAAGGTGTGGATAACAATGACAAAGGAGTTGGAGGAGACATATATAGATGATGATGGAAATCTACAATTTGGAGGTCAATATCTGGAGGAATTGAATGAAGAGAATGCAAACAAAGCACAAGATCATAATCTAAAATAGATATTAGGAAAACTGATAGAAACAACACAAAATGAAGGTGAAGAAAAAAACTTGAAGCAAATATCAGAAAAACTTTTTGTGGGAAAATTTTCAAGCAAAACCACTAATGCTGAACAGTGGATGGAAAGCTTCGAAAAAGAGTGCTCTAGATTTCAAATAGATAAAAGTTAAGGTAAAATTGAATTGTTGAAATTATTTTTGGACAAACCAAATTTAGATTGGCACTCATCTACACTCATTCGATTGACAGTAAATGACATTTGGTTAGAATGGAAGAAAAAATTTTTGGAATGCTTTACAGATAATTAATAGAATAATGTTACTTATGCACTATCATTTAAATATCGAGAAGGTTCGCTAACTGACTATGCTTTGAAAAAAGAAAAACTTCTGATAGATTTCAATAAGGATATGGATATTAAGTCACTTATAGCATTAATAGCAGTTGGGTTACCTGAATTTATATTGAATAGAATTTATAAGTCAGAATTAAAAGAAACGGCAGACCTATTGAATGAATTGAGACAACTCGAATGTCTAATGAACAAAAAAAATTTCACATTAGACTCTCAAAAAAAATATGAAGAAAGGAAACCTTGTAAGACGTGTGAAGATTTGGGCGAAGGTGTCGGATACCACCCCAATGAAAAATGTTGGTTCATGAAAAAGGAAGAAAATAGAGGAAAAAACACCACAACTAAAAAGGTGAATAACAATTCTATTCTGGATGTAGAAACTTATGAAGAAACACACCACTAATTAAATTAAACATTGTATTAGAAGATAAAATAAATATAGGAGGGATCTATGACACAGGTTCTCAGGTTTCATTGATTAATAGAAAATTTGTAAAAACTATGAATGACAACAACAAAGATAAGAACAAAATACAATTGAAAACAATTAGTGGTGTGTCACTCACAAAATTAAAATTAAAAATTTTCAATATTGAAAAAGAAGTAGATGTGTTTATTGTAGAAAATGGAGATTTTCATGATTTTTTGATAGGCCTAGAAATAATAAAAGAATTTAAATTAAGACAAGATGAAAATCTGAATATAAGCCAAAAACAATCACCAAGAGAAGACATGATAAGAGTAAATTTTAATGAATATATTAAAGAAGAAGATTTTGAAATAGATTTAAATCATTTAGATGAGAAAAAAAATTAAAATTGAACAATTGATAGAAAAATACAAAACAATTTTTGCCAAGGATAAATATGATGTAGGAATTGTAAAAGACTATGAAGCAAGAATAGATCTCTTAGTGGATAAATTTTGTAGTAAAAGACCATATAGATGTACAATTGAAGACAAAAATGAAATAGTGGCAAAACTATTAAAAAAAAATTTAATTGAAGAGTCATATAGCCCATTTGCTGCACCAGTGACTCTTGCATTAAAAAAAGACGAGGGAAAGACTAGGTTATGCATTGATTTTAAAGATTTGAATAAAATTGTGATACCACAAGCTCAACCTTTTCCACTAATTGATGTCATAATAATTAAAGCTAGAAATTGTGAATATTTCACATCACTGGACATCAATTCTGCTTTTTGGTCAATACCACTTAGGATAGAAGGACACTATCAATGGACTTGCCTACCATTCGGTTTAAAAACAGCACCAGCAATCTTCCCAAGGATTTTATCAAGTATACTAAGAAAACATAATCTTAAGAACTTCACAGAAAATTATATAGATGACCTATTAATATTCTCAGAAACTTTTGAAGATCATATCATTCATATCAAACAAGTTCTAGAAGCCATAATAAAAGAAGGATTTAGATTGAAATTGAAGAAATGCACGTTCGCATCCAACTCAATAAAATATCTCGGACATAAAATAGAAAATAATACAGTAAGACCAATCAAAGACAACTTAGTATCTATACATAACTTTCCTACTCGAAAACCACAGAAGAATATCAGACAATTTTTAGGTAAAATAAACTTTTATCACGAATACATACCGAAAATCTCAACAATACTAGATCCATTACATAGACTGTTGAGAAAAGATGTAAAATTCAATTGGTCTGTGGATTGTGAAAAATCATTCACAGAAATAAAAAAATCATTATGTTCTCAACCAGTGCTAGAAATATTCGATAAAGATTTGCCTATTAAGATATTTACAGATGCTTCAATAGAAGGTATAGGTGCAATACTGAAACAAACACCACAAAATGGAAAGGAAAAACCAGTAGCCTACTTCTCGAAAAAATTAAATGAAACGCAAAAAAGGAAGAAAGCTATATATTTGGAATGCTTAGCAATAAAAGAGGCGGTAAAATATTGGGAACACTGGTTGATTGGAAGAAAATTTGAAGTGTATTCGGACCATAAACCTTTAGAGAACCTCAACATAAAAGCAAGAACAGACGAAGAGTTGGTGATCTAACATATTACCTATCTCAATTTGATTTCAATTTTAAATATATACCAGGGAGACTCAACACTGAAGCAGTCTGTCTTAGCAGGAACCCAGTATTGGAATCGATAGATAATACTGAAGGAGCATTAAAGGTAGTAAATGCAATCAAAATTCAAGAAATAAAAAAGGATCAAGATGAAAATATTGCATTAAAAGAACTTCAGAAAAAAAAACAATAGATGAACATGGTATAATTTATAAACAATGTAAGAATAAAAAGAAGATAGTATTATCAGAGAAATTGGGCATCGAATTAATAAGAAATAGATTGGTTTCATATCCGTATTTGCAGTGCCTATGACTAAATTTGAATTATCACTATCGATTAGTCTTATCTAAGGACTTCTATGTATTTTTAAATTTTTTTTTTGAAAACCGAAATATTGTCATCGCATTACGAGAATTTATATTTCCACTGGTTGAAATTCAGTAGAAAGCAAATAACGCGAGCATGTACAGACAGGCGGCTTGCACTGAGTTGCAGGAACGTCCATTAAAATTTAATGCCGCCTTAATTCTGCCTTGAACGGAATATCCATAGACGGTAGCCATGGATACTTCGTTTAATGGAGAATTGAGGCAGCATTAAATTTAATCCCGCAACTCAGGGTTAGTCACTTGTATTTGTTAATACTGTGTTATCACATTTTTACTTTATACACTCTCCTCTTTCTGGCATATCTTATGTTTTTCACAACATCCTCAAGGTACTCATATGTACGCTTTCAATAATTCAGGGCTCTGAAATATCATAGAGAAAAGGGCATCGCACCCATACTTTTTAATTGAATTTATGTACCTATATATTTTGTTCGTAGAATATTATATTATTATTATTATTTCAGTAAAGTGAAACCAGCAAAACTGAAGAATATTTTGAAAATCCGGGCTCATGAGGAACAATATGTTTTTACTTTTGTGTTAATTGGTGAAAAAGATGAGTCAATTTGCTCTGAAACTTAATTCCACAAAACTGATAAATTTCAATCTATCAACTTTCAAATCAACCAAAAAATGGAAAAGCGATAAGAGTGATTGACTTTCAGTTGTTTTCCACAGAAAATCATTTTAACGATCAATTTGAAGGAATATTTTGAAGAACATACTTGCAAATAATTCGATATTGTGATTCACATGCTCACGGCACTTTCAAAGTCGACTGAAATTGTTCGATTGAATCCTTCTACTTTTCATGGTATAAATAAAAAGCGAAAATCTTTTTGTTCGAATAAAGACCGTGAGTGATAAATTAGCTCAAATTAACTACTTTTGAAAAAATTTCACGGATGAAAATTTTTAGGTATTAAGGGGGACTTGTCTCAATATTGGTATTGCTTCAAGGTTATTTCGAGGTCAATTTGATTTTCTCGAACTGAAAAGGTTAAAACGGTTAGAAAAATTTCTCTTAGTAATGATCATGCTTTTATTGCTTACACATGTTTTCAGTAAATCTTCACAATATGAAATATTTCTGATACTGAAGGAAACGAGAAATATTTTCTTCAGTAATGCTTTGATGTGAGAATAGTTTATGAATTTATTTTGAATTTGAAAACCGATGAAAGAGAGTTTAAAAAAAAATTACTAGTTCCTCATGAAGAACAAATATCTGGACTAAAAAATATACGTTTTCATGAAAAAAAAGATCACCTTGAATTCAGGGTCAAGTTGAAACAAAATATGTTCATTTCCTTTCTTTTCTAATACCTAACAATATTTATTCGAATCGTTTTTCTCTGAGGTACATAGGTTTTGGGATAATTAACTATCAAAAGTTAATTGCCTGACCCGGTATACATTTTGATTGAGCAAGCAGGAATGGCGGATACACAAAACTCAATAAATCGCTTTTTTCAAGAATGCAACCGATTTAATATATTTCCTAGGAAAATGTATATGCTGACTGTGAAATAACCTGAAGAAAATTATCATACCTACTTTATAATACTAAATTAAAAAAAAAAACGGGAAAAAACATATATGTTTCGGTATTCTCGAAAAGGCCATTATGAGCAATTTGAAAATTTTTGAACACAACATCTGATTTTAAATGCTGAAAAATTATTGATTTTTATTTTTTCAATAAGGCAAAATAAATTTGAATCCAGAAATAGAAAAAATTTTACGTTCAGTTATGACATTAATTCAGTCCTAATACATATTCAGGGCCAAACTAGCAAGTACCGAGAAGAGAATAATAATAACTTTCGACAGGGATGTTTTGAGGGAAAATGGCGAATCATGTCAATTGAATCTTCTTCGGTTTCATTCATTACATCAAAAAATTCAACTCATAGAGGCTATGGTTGTTAGGAGTATGACTTATAGAGGTGGAGGTTCCCTCGACGACACTTTCAGCAGTTCGACTCATCTACTAGACCCTCTAGACTCAAGAACAATGTTCGACTCTGGATAAGATATGTATGAATCAGGTCCAGAACAACTGGTCGACTTATCTAAGAGTTCGACTTATCGATGTTCGATTTATCGAGAGTTCACTGTATTTATATATTGGGTGTTTCATTGGTAAATGAACATACGATAACCTGAGCTAGAACTACCCTGGGCTAGTCCAAGAAACCCATATATGTTAGCTTATTCCGTTACTAAGAACCATTCACATGGGGAAGTCGGTTCTGGATCCACATGAAATAACCGCCAAGGCTCCTAAGGAGGTCGCTGGGTTCATCAACACCATTGATGGCCTCCTTGGGATTTAAATGAAGAAGTTGGGTAAAGAACAAAAGATCCTTGCGGTCGAAGTCCCCGAAAGGCTAAACGAAGCCACAACGACCCCTGTTCATTATAATAATAATAATAATAGCTTATTCCGTTTGTAGAGAGCTGCAAGAATCTGGGTATAGTATTCGAAATCAGGCTGAGATTTGTAAACCATGTTGCGCTGGCTGTTATAAAGTCGATGCTTGTTTTGAGACATTTGTATAGGACTCGGCGTATCCTGAGTTTTTTTTTGCGTAAATATCTCTGAGAGTGGTGCCAATGTTGAACTATGGATTAACATTGTTCTATCCTTGCTTGGATTTCAACACTAAATACAAACTACAAAAAGTTCAAAATACATGTTATTTTTTTGAAAAATAGATGAATTCAAAATAGTAATCATCGAAATGAATACCATTTTCAATTCCCAGGCTCAGAGATCTTTTATCATGAGGTTGGAGAAATGATATTAGATTTTGTCACTGAGATGAGAGATATACCGGTTTCGGCCTTGTTGGGCCTCATCAGTATCCCGCACATCTCAGGACAAAATCTTCATAAAAAACTTCAGAATTTGAAGCAATTGGTTGTGAAGTAATGAGTAAAATATTACAAAGTACTAAGGTGGTGACATCCAATTGCGTCAAAATGAAGTTTCACATCTCCAATCAAATGCAAAAAAAGAAATCTGTACTTCCTCTTTCACTGAATGAGATTTTAGCAGTGGCTCTATTCAGGACCCGCTTGCTAGTTTCTCAAAGTGATGGAAACGCCCAATTCTTTTTGTGACTGTGAAGCCTGATGTTTTTAAGAAAAGGAAAATTCTTTACCTTTACGAAGGCACATCGAGAACATTTTTGAAACATAGATGAATTCAAAATAGTAATCATCGAAATGAATACCATTTTCAATTCCCAGGCTCAGAGATCTTTTATCATGAGGTTGGAGAAATGATATTAGATTTTGTCACTGAGATGAGAGATATACCGGTTTCGGCCTTGTTGGGCCTCATCAGTATCCCGCACATCTCAGGACAAAATCTTCATAAAAAACTTCAGAATTTGAAGCAATTGGTTGTGAAGTAATGAGTAAAATATTACAAAGTACTAAGGTGGTGACATCCAATTGCGTCAAATTGAAGTTTCACATCTCCAATCAAATGCAAAAAAAGAAACCTGTACTTCCTCTTTCACTGAATGAGATTTTAGCAGTGGCTCTATTCAGGGCCCGCTTGCTAGTTTCCATTACTTTGAGAAACTAGCAAGCGGGCCCTGAATAGAGCCACTGCTAAAATCTCATTCAGTGAAAGAGGAAGTACAGATTTCTTTTTTTGCATTTGATTGGAGATGTGAAACTTCATTTCTCAAAGTAATGGAAACTAGCAAGCGGGCCCTGAATAGAGCCACTGCTAAAATCTCATTCAGTGAAAGAGGAAGTACAGATTTCTTTTTTTGCATTTGATTGGAGATGTGAAACTTCATTTTGACGCAATTGGATGTCACCACCTTAGTACTTTGTAATATTTTACTCATTTCTTAAGAACCAATTGCTTCAAATTCCGAAGTTTTTCATGAAGATTTTGTCCTGAGATGTGCGGGATACTGATGAAGCCCAACAAGGCCGAAACCGGTATATCTCTCATCTCAGTGACAAAATCTAATATCATTTCTCCAACCTCATGATAAAAGATCTCTGAGCCTGGGAATTGAAAATGGTATTCATTTCGATGATTACTATTTTGAATTCATCTATGTTTCAAAAATGTTCTCGATGTGCCTTCGTAAAGGCAAAGAATTTTCTTTTTCTTATACATGTTGTAGATTTGTATTCGGCTCGAGCAAGTTTTCTAGGAGCTCAAGTAAAATGAAGAAACTTCAGTGGTTGAAACTCTATGGCATTTTCAGATTACAGCTGGCAGTTCTGAGTGGAGAGAATTTTGACTTCGTCGATCCCTCCATCTCTGTGCGAGAGATTAATATTTCGGGGTGATGTACATGACGTATATGTGAGACAGAGGGATAAGCTTAAGTTGCCCAGGTTTAGATCAGCTATGTTTCAGCGATCCTTCAGTATCAATGTATATACATAATAGTTTTCAATATTTTTTTGATAAATACTTCGTAACTGGTTTGAGGGAACCTCTGAGAGCACGCTTACTGCTTTGTGAGTCGTAGACCGGATTCTGTTTTTTTTGTGGGGTGGTATGGAATGACAAGGCCGATGGATGGCATACTGCTCAATTTGTTTTCATTTGTTTCATTATATTTAAGAAAATTTTTGTGTTAATTTTTCTTAAACTTGTTTTAGGAGGTTAAGTAGAAAAGCGAAAGCTTAACTTCGCCTCATAATTGTATTTTACAGCGTACAAATAAAGGTCTATTATTATTATTAGTATCATAGAGGTCTCCCAACTACAACCGAACTTTGAATATTGAGTCATCAGACACTATTATATTAAGTTTTTTACAATAAATTTTCCTTTCAGATGAAGCAGTCAATAACCAATTAACCTTCATGATTCAAGTGAGTGGAACTGTGAGATATCATGATAAGATACCCAAAACATTTCAACAATGTTTCATTGTAACCGCCGATGGAGGTAAATGGAAAATTGTCAGCGATTGTTTCAGATTACAAGAACCACTATCTGACGATAATCATTAATGTATATTATTTTTAATATTTAATTAATAAAAGACACGGATTTCTCTGATTGGACATTTTTCTGGAGACTAAAAACAGTACTTTTACTTTTCTTCTCTAAGTTACTACAAGTTCCTAACGGCTCGCTCGCGGAGTCGTCGAAAGACTATTTGAATAACTGAGAACGCTCAAAACTGACATTGAATGTATCTACTCAGGCCCGGATCTACGGCCAATTTGTGCCGTAAGTTTTGAATTTTGTGCCCATTCAGTTTTCGAGATATTTCGAGTTTTCATTGTGACGTCACCAACTTGACGCTGTGACTCATATATGGAATTTTGGAAATTTTCTTTTTTCGATAAATTGTGCTCATTTTGTGCCAATTTGTGCCGTAAGTTACGAATTGTGTGCTCCTTCAGTTTTCGGAATATTCCTAGTTTTTCTTGTGGAAGATAGATAAATACTCGTTTAGGAAATCATTTACGAACGTTATTTGTATTTCTCAATGATTTACATAAAAAATATTAGTCTGATATCATAATATTCGGTTAAGGTACAGAAAACCAAGTTTCGAATATTCGACGTTTCAAATCTTCTTCATATTCAATATGAAATAGAATCTCCTCCGGCACGTCTTCATCGACGCACGTGTTTGGCAAAAGATGGGTAGTTATTGGTCCTCTGTGGGTGTGTTTTTTTGTTGGATTAAGCATGGCCAGTGTTGCCATCTCAGGGAAAGCAAAATATGCTAGTTTTGCGTTCAGAAAATGCCAAAAACATGCTTTTTCATTTCGGAAAGTGCCAAAAAAAAATGCTAGTTTTTCATTGATATTTTTTTCGATAGTTATTTCTGAAATATAAATTTTTTTCGACTCACGACACTTGAATGTGAATAAATATTGGGGTTTTAAGATATCAGATTTCAAAATATTTCTAGGTCCTGGGTTAAATTTTAATTTTTTCATTGTCAGAACTGTTTTTCTCAAACTTGAATGAATTGAAATATGGTTTTTGTGGTATAGATATTAATAAAATATGTTATATCTTAATGTTCTCAAATGGATATGCAAATTATTGAAAACTTCTGAATGCGGAAGAACTGTTCGTTTAAATCCTAACTTGAATTTGAATCTCGGTGATTCAAGCTTTGATACTTCACAAAAACCAATGTTTGACATTCTTCATTTTATGGTTTCTCAGCTCCCAAAAAAATATACGATAAAAAAGTTACGGTACATGGATTTTCCAAAGCATTTGAAATTTTGAATCTCGAAGACCAAGGGTGCTTGAACATATTATGATACAAGTAACGGGTGGGACATTGGATTTGAAAATATTTCTAATATTATCGACAGCCTCGCGTTTATTCAGAGATAGGAATTCCCAAGAAAAAGAGTCAGATGTCCGGCCGGATCGACTAGAAGTTTGTTTACATATTTCCTGTTAATATATCGGTTGTTGCAAGCTCATAAATATTTATTGGGGCTATAAAATTCTGCGCGCTTCCTTCGTTCGTTTCATTGAAGAGGGTAACAGTGAAAGAAGTACCAACTCAGTGGGTTCTTGTGCATCTGTTGATTTTGAAATATTAGAAAAGTCCGTCAATAATTTGTTTCTCTTTTCCCTTCCGAAAATATGCTCAATAATATGCTTTATGCTAAACGCTAAAAATATATGCTGAACATGAATCAAATATGCCAAATTTAGCATTAAAAATGCTGAATTGACAACCATGAGTATGGCTTTCACTTGGGGATTGTTTAACTATCTGATTAAAGGAGCTTGACGCTGGGCGCGCACATGCGATTTTTTGTTAAAATTTATGACATACGGCACAAATTGGCGCAAATTGAGAGCAATTAATAAAAAAAAAACTTTTCACATGTGAGTCACATAAAGTTGATGATTAACATGGAAAACTGGAAATATCTCGAAAACTGTATGGGCACAAAATTCGTAACTTACTGCCCAAATTGGCACAAAATAGACACAATTTATCGAAAGAAGAAAATTTCCAAAATTCCATATGTGAGTCACCAACTTGACGCTTGACTCATAGTGAAAACTCGAAATATCTCGAAAACTGAATGGGAACAAAATTCGTAACTTACGGCAAAAATTGGCACAAAATAGACACAATTTATCGAAAAAAGAAAATTTCCAAAATTCCATATGTGAGTCACCAACTTGACGCTTGACTCATAGTGAAAACTCGAAATATCTCGAAAACTGAATGGGCACAAAATTCGTAACCTACGGCACAAATTGGCAAAAAATAGACACAATTTATCGAAAAAAGAAAATTTCCAAAATTCCATATGTGAGTCACCAACTTGACGCTTGATTCATAGCGAAAACTCGAAATATCTCGAAAACTGAATGGGAACAAAATTCGTAACTTACGGCACAAATTAGCACAAAATAGACACAATTCATCGAAAAAGAAAGTTGGTGAGTCACCAACTTGACGCTTGACTCAGTGAAAACTCGAAATATTTCGAAAACTGAAAGGGCACAAAATTCGTAACTTACGGCACAAATTGGCACAAAATAGACACAATTCATCGAAAAAAGAAAACTTCCAAAATTCCATATATGAGTCACAGCGTCAAGTTGGTGACTCATTAGATTAGATTTAGATTAGATTAGAGGAGGGGCGACAGATCAAAACCGACCTTGCGAGCACCTTGACCTTAAGATCTATTGTGCATCCCCGCGCTGTTTACCAGTCGGGCAGCAAAGTCTCGATGAACTTCACCACCTTTCTGGGGGCCACATCCATTACTTGTTCAGGCTTTAGGAACCAGGAGCCAAGATGCCGTAACCGTTTCTGGTGGACAGCTTCACACTCACATAGTAGGTGACTGGCTGTCTCGGTGGCTTCCTGACAGAAGCGACATGTACTATCGGGCGCCTTTCCCATGTTTTTTAAGTGATACCTCACGGGACAGTGCCCAGTGAGAGCGCCCGTCAATTTCCTCAGTTCCAATTTGCTGAGTGAGAGGACTTTTTTGGTCCAGCTCGTCGAGTGAGAGAGAAGTAACTTAGCTTGCCTTTGACCATTGGTCGTGCGCCAGGACATAAGCTTCCTCTTTTGTTCCCAGTCCTTAATAGCCATTGCTTGATGGCTGGCTGGGAAGCCGCAAAACGGTTCAGGTCCAGTAAAGGGGGTTGCCCCTCCTTCCCTGGCCAGTTGGTCAGCCGCTTCATTGCCGTGAATCCCGGAGTGACCAGGCACCCAGATGAGGTTGACCTGGTTCTTTTCTCCGAGTAGGTTAAGTGACGTCTTACATTCCCAGACCAGCTTTGACTTTACTTGTGGAGAGTCAAGCGCTAGCAGGGCTGCTTTGCTGTCAGATGCTATATATATTTCTTTTCTTTGGTAGTTGCGTTCGGCACAGAGCGCGACGCACTCCCTTATAGCAAGTGTCTCTGCCTGAAAAACCGAAGGACAGAGACCCATTGGTATGGCTAATTGGGTTGAGGGGCCGTAAACACCGGCTCCGACTCGTCCGTCTTCAGTTTTCGAGCCATCAGTATAAAATACCGTAGACCCTCTGGGGAAAACTGATTCTTTATTAGCCCATTGGTCACGACTTGGGAGTGTCGTGGTGAAGTTTTTCCGAAACTCATGTCTCAAAGGAAGGTTGTCTGTGACCACATCCTGAAGCTCCTTACACTCATTTAGAATGCGAAGGTGCCCTGTGTAGTCTCCAGTTTTCAGCTCCCGCTCCCTTGCCACCCGGAGAGCCCATCTGGCCGCCTCGCTTTCCAGAAAAATCTCTAGAGGAGGCAGGTCCAGGTTGATTTTGAAATATTAGAAAAGTCCGTCAATAATTTGTTTCTCTTTTCCCTTCCGAAAATATGCTCAATAATATGCTTTATGCTAAACGCTAAAAATATATGCTGAACATGAATCAAATATGCCAAATTTAGCATTAAAAATGCTGAATTGACAACCATGAGTATGGCTTTCACTTGGGGATTGTTTAACTATCTGATTAAAGGAGCTTGACGCTGGGCGCGCACATGCGATTTTTTGTTAAAATTTATGACATACGGCACAAATTGGCGCAAATTGAGAGCAATTAATAAAAAAAAAAACTTTTCACATGTGAGTCACATAAAGTTGATGATTAACATGGAAAACTGGAAATATCTCGAAAACTGTATGGGCACAAAATTCGTAACTTACTGCCCAAATTGGCACAAAATAGACACAATTTATCGAAAGAAGAAAATTTCCAAAATTCCATATGTGAGTCACCAACTTGACGCTTGACTCATAGTGAAAACTCGAAATATCTCGAAAACTGAATGGGAACAAAATTCGTAACTTACGGCAAAAATTGGCACAAAATAGACACAATTTATCGAAAAAAGAAAATTTCCAAAATTCCATATGTGAGTCACCAACTTGACGCTTGACTCATAGTGAAAACTCGAAATATCTCGAAAACTGAATGGGCACAAAATTCGTAACCTACGGCACAAATTGGCAAAAAATAGACACAATTTATCGAAAAAAGAAAATTTCCAAAATTGCATATGTGAGTCACCAACTTGACGCTTGATTCATAGCGAAAACTCGAAATATCTCGAAAACTGAATGGGAACAAAATTCGTAACTTACGGCACAAATTAGCACAAAATAGACACAATTCATCGAAAAAGAAAGTTGGTGAGTCACCAACTTGACGCTTGACTCAGTGAAAACTCGAAATATTTCGAAAACTGAAAGGGCACAAAATTCGTAACTTACGGCACAAATTGGCACAAAATAGACACAATTCATCGAAAAAAGAAAACTTCCAAAATTCCATATATGAGTCACAGCGTCAAGTTGGTGACTCATAGTGAAAACTCGAAATATCTCGAAAACTGAATGGGCACAAAATTCGTAACTTACGACACAAATTGGCACAAAATGGGCACAAAATTCCTAAAATATTTCCATATCAAAATTCCACATATGAGTCACAGCGTCAAGTTGGTGACTCATATTGAAATTTCGAAATATCTCGAAAACTGAATGGGCACAAAATTCGTAACATACGGCACAAATTGGCACAAAATTCACAAAATATTTTCATATCGAAATTCCACTATTGAGTCACCAACTTGACGCACCTCCTCTTAGGTTTGGTATAAGAATTGAAAGCTTTTAAAATTTATATCTTCACAAATGGAATGAATTAAAGGATCAAAATAAAATCGAAATTTTGTGAACAATTTTCAACAGGCCATAACTTCGAGAGGAATGGTCGTACAAGAAAAAAAAAGAAGGAATTGTAGCTCCCAATCTTATTATTGGATTATTACTTTGAAATCTTGTAACATTATAAGTTTTTGAGTAATATTAGAAAAACCAACAACAACAAAATTTTCAATTCAATTTTTTAGCCTATTTTTTTCAGATCTCGATACGTCTACTAATCATAGAGAATCGAATAAAAAAGATCCATTTTTTCTTCAACTATCGATATCTCAGCAATCAATCACACAAAAAATTAACGGTGAGTTAATTCACTTCAATATGTTCACATAAACCCTACTAAAAGCCAAATCAATCCAGCCAGCCGTTTTTTTGTTTCACTCGATCGAGTTTCTGCAATGATTAAAGGCTCACGTTTGTTGCTCTGAAAAGAGAAAGAAAGTTTTTCGAAGCTTTTTCCTTGCTAAAATATTCAAAAAAGAAATATTAAAAAAAATTCAAAAAGTTTCTGTCACTTTGCCTTTTTTTTAAACTTCAGAAAATTTGAAAAACCAACGCCCAATTATTTTCAAACTGATGCTTTGTCAATTAAAATTTGAACAAAAGATAATACCCCTAACTGAATTTCGTCCTTTTTCACTCGCTGTTCGGAGACAACTTTTGTCTACTTTTCGTGAATACATATGAACTCGCACTTTTAAACAGATTTTCTTTCTCAAAAACTTCATGCCTTCAACAAAAACAAACACACACACAAAAACTATGAACCGAAAATCCGACCGCGCAACCTCGACGTGGTGGGCTTTGGATAAGGCAAATTCCGGCGGATATTATTATCTCAAACTTTTGAAATTTTTTGAAAATGAAAAGCAATATCTCCAATCAAATTCTCGAAAAAGTACGGCAAAATTTTGTTTCACCAACTAGAAATTTTGAAACTGATTACAAGTTCACACAAATTACCAGAAAGACATACAAAGAGTTATCGTAGTTTGTATGAAACCGCAATTATTGCCAACGCTCCTAGTTCCAGATGTGATTAGGAAGAGTCGGTAATTCCCCAGGCAAAGAAATTTTTGTCAGGGGGGTAAAACAAAAATTTTCGAAAAACGATAAGGCGCAGGCGACGTTAGTTTTTCCTTTCTTTCTATTCCATTTTTTTTAATTTATGCGTGGGCGCCTGCAGACTTTGTCTCAGGTGGGAGTGGAATATACACATACGCTTGATAAATGAAATTCATGAAGATGAAATATGAATAATAATAGACCTTGAAATCCGAATTCAAATACTTCTATCTCTAGAATGGGAATAAACATTAGAAGATTTTATATTTATCCCCTTCTCGAAAAAAAATATCCTTGTTGGAGAATGGATAATAATTATTGAAATATGAGAGTACCCGCACTTGCCACATAAAGAAACCTAAATCAAAGAAGCCTTCTAAAAAAACCGCCAATAAAACGATCATCTTGTAACGATTGAACAGAATGCATGGGGTATTTTATGAATTAACGACTCCTTTAGGGGCGCGTTGAGCACTTTTTGGGTGAACAAAATTCATGACATCATCGTCTCCGAAAACTTTGGAAGATTTTTGTTCAACCAGAAAGTGGTCAACGTGCCACAGAAAGTTATTAATTCATAAAAAAAACCTCTGCCGATGATTACATAATAGCTAAGTCGATTGGAAACTCCAACTCTTCGCTCTTTTTCCTTGCCTTTTGAATTACAAAAGTTGCATTGAGGGTGTTGTGCTGAAAAACGATAGCAGGACTGTAATGTCAGGGGGGCATTAATTAATTTAGAAGATTTTTGGCATAGTGGTGGTTTATCATGTATCAATTCTACTGTTTCGATTTTAGCACTATGAAATTAATTTCTTTCGAGAAAATCAAAAATTAAAACATTTAACCGCTGGTTGATTTTGGCTCCCCCTTAAGCTGGCGCCCGGGTCAAGCAACCCGCTTGCCCCCCCCCCCCCTCCCCTAGATCCGGGCCTGTTTCTACTCGATAAGAAGTGATCATCCTATAGGAATATTAACTTCGTCGGATCCTCTACAGTTCTTCTTTATTAACCTGTGGTCACCCAATGTTGGATAGTATAGGCATCCCCTGTTCGTCCCCATAGCTCTCTATCTTGCGCTATTCCTGCCCAGTAAAACCCTGCTGTTCGCTTTAAATCATCCCTCCATCTTGTTTGATGGCGACATCTTCGCCATCTTTTCTTCTGTCTTTTTCCCAGATAAGGTCTCCAAATCTGAATTTCTTAGCTCCATCGATTTTTGTTCTGTCTCAATGTGTGTCTTGACCATCGCCATTTTAGTGATGTTCTATGTTGTATCACATGTATATGTGTAATACCCGACCTTGTTTCCAGTCAATCGAAGAGAGGCTTTCATTTGACCAAGGGGGTAAAACTTGCAGCTCAAAAAAATTAGAATAATATACCCTTTCTCAAACTAGGAGAAAGTTCGTGAGCCTATTGCACTATGAATAGGTCTTTTAGGCTTAATTTTTCTTCACAAAAAAAGTTTCTGTTTGAGGGTGAGACAGTTAACTATCGAAATTTGAATTTTAACACGTATAATGAAAAATAACACAAAAATATACAATTTACAGCCGTGCGCCTATGCACGTCGAATATTCCATCAGATCAACTCAAATAATGAAAACAATATAATTCATTCACTCAGGAATGAATGGTTCAGTCAACCACACCATAAAAAAAAAACTATCAAAGTATTCAAGTTCAAAATACATTCAATGAAAGAGATTTCTGGACTGTGGACCCAACCTCAACTGTTGTAAATGGAAAACTCTGACCTCTTACGTTTCCCTCGATGATAATAATCCTTATTAGACAAACGACTGGCACTACACCCGAACACTAATTCCGAAACACCGCGCGAGACGAAACAACTTTACAATTTTTCAAAATGCGGACACAATTCTTCAACGGACCTTAACCGTTTTCTCGACGGACCTTCCCGTTTCGATCTTCGAAACAACCTAATACTTCCCAATTACAAAAATTAGGACTTTACCGTCACCCGAGTTATCTAAGGATGTCTCTTCCCGTCCGAGATACACTCTCCACTCTCATTCTATCAACAGAAATTTAAAATATTTTCTCCACCATTTTGGCGTGGTACCTCGAACGCGTTTCTTTCTCAAATGACGGTCCTAGAGAGGGGGAAAATGGGGGTAATTACCCGCCCCGCAGAACAGTTAAATCATATGCATCTTCCTACTTTATTCATACCGATAATACAAAAATGGAATGAGATGCATACAATTTTCAAGTCAATACTATCTCTTCAGTGTAGGACCGCCTTTATTCCTTTACCAAAAATCTTTTTGTCTCATGACCTATATCTACCAATCTGAATTTCTCATGGGTGGTCTCCTGAACGAGCTTAGTTCTTTGAATTAATTAATCTTCGAAGTATCCCAATTAACGATACGGCACCAAATCAATCTTCGGATAATTCGAATCTGCATGGATAATAATTTCATGCTTCATTCGAATTATTCATATTCACACATCATATATCTAACTTTCAGCGAACCTCTGTCAAGTCTCTTAAAGTCTCTAAGAGCATAATTGCTTCAGAAACTTCAAGAGCCACTCATTTCTCATAATTCGTTACGCGAATAGATTGTCCCTCTGAAATAACCTATTTGATTTGTCTCGATCGCAATTAAGATGACTTCAATTAATCTTCACGCGTCTCATAATAATTCGGATTGGTTGTATTAATTCATGTTTTTTTATATCCCGGACTATTACAATAGTCTCCCCTAAAAAAAGTTTTTGCATTGAATGCGAGCCACGCGTCTGACTTTTGGTGAGGTGCGTCCAACCTATACCGAAAGACTGAGGATGGCACAGCTGATAGCTTTTGACCAACGTAGACTTCGTGGGGACCTTATCATATCTTTCCGTATAGCCAAATATAATTATGCTAATCTGAGGGAACTTTTCATCTTCAGTAAATATTCGCGGTTGAGAGGTCACACTCTCAAATTGAAAAAGGAGAAATTTGCCACAAGACAGAGACAACATTTTTTGGTGAATCGTGTTTTCGGTGCGTGGAATGGCTTGCCTGGTGATGTGAATTCTGAGTCGGTGAATAGTTTTAAGAACAAAATAGGCATGTGCTTATTCCTTTAAATGTTATTTGCAGATATTGATTATTTTTGTGTTTTTTTTTGCATGAATTGTATCAACCATGTTGAATTATTTGGTTTTTTAGGCTTATATGGGACTCTGTCCCCAGTCTTTATTTATATTTAATAATAATAATAACTTTTCCCTCATGGTTACCTCCAGTAGTCCACAAGTCCATCTTCTCACCATTCGACAATAATAATAATAATAATAATAATAATATTTATTCATTCTCTCAGACAGAATACACCTATACAGAATACGTCAGAAAAAAAAAACCAAATGATTACAAAAGTAAATTGACATCCTAGCAAGAAAGTAAAAATGTAGTGTAATAACTTCACCAAACAATAATGTAAAAAAAAATCATACAATAGCAGCATTCAAATATTCACTTACACTATAAAAACAATTAACGATTAACAACTCCTTTATCTCTCTCTTGAATTTTCTGTACTCCAAAACTTTTAGCCTCTCAGGTAGATGATTGAACAATTTGATGCCACAGTACGTGGGTGAGTGCTCGAATTTTGTTGTTCTATGTTTTGGAATACAGAGAATATCTTTGCGCCTTGTATCATAATAATGATAATCAGAGCATTTTCTCAGTGATCCTAGGTTTCTTTTAATATACAATAAACAATCAAGTATAAAGATGCAGGGAAAGCTCAACAATCTTTCTGCAATAAAGCAGGGTCTACAGGACTCCATAGGTGAAAGGTTGAAAATGAGTCTAATGATCTTTTAATCATTTAGATCATTTAATATCTTTTACCACACACAAAATAATCAATTCGATTAGAAAGAAACTGACTTTCATTGATCTTGAAACATGAAGAATGCATATATGACACATCGATTATAATCATTATATTAGACCATCAATCCTATATTATTTCAATATCTGATATAACTAACCAAATTGCTTCAATACATTTTCCGTCTTCACAGAGAAAAATTATACATATACATATTACAAAAATGAAGACCAACAAAATTCAAAGTTTATTCAATGAAACATTCCGCGAACCAAGGATTGGTCACTACACTTCTCCATTGTGGAGTCTTTTATGTCCACTTTTCGGAATTCAAAATCACTTTCGCGTTCACCTTCTCATCTTGGAACTGGGTTTTCTCTCTGGATCACTGTACAGGAACTGACCTTTGCCTTGGGAATAACCTTTAGAGATAAATTGACGATATAGCGTTCCAAACGCGGCGTAACGCACTTCGCGTGTCCGATTTCCGTATGTGAGTTAGTTCCGACATTCTTTGTTGTCCCGAGACGCACTAGGCCCGGGTTCGCGAGTTACAACATTACCGGTACTTATTACTTCGTCCGTCCAATGCGGGGCGTTTGTCTTCAAGATGGGGTATAAAGTAGACGGTCTTCAGGTTCTCTATCTCTTCTCAATTTCTCCTGGTTAGTCTGGTGCCGGTTCATAATCCACATCGTCAAGGTATTCCACAAACTGTCAACCAGGGTGATTCCGTAGCTATACATCTAGTAAAGGTGTTGTCCATATAGTATTACACCTTGTCCATATTTCGCCATTCTAAGGATAGTATAAAATCCATTGATCAACTCATCAAAGAAGAAATCATATCCATAACCATATCCACGCAGCTAGGTGATACTCAATGCTCCTACTTGTGATTAGCCTTCGGAAATAAGTTTGTAGACCGACATTTTGCTGCTTCATAGTTCATATATTTATTTAACTACACCCTCGGTGATAATTGAGTTACTTTCACTATTTAGATCAAGTCTATTCAATTCATCTCGTCCATTAGTGAAAACTTTCCGTCACTCGTCCACTTCTATGAGGTCTCTCTCGTGTACGAAATTTCGAGACATCACTTATAAATACCACGATCGCATCATTGTTTCTAAGTTTCAAATCATATGCTTTTAGCGCTTCGACACTTATTTATCTCATTAAGTTTATCCCATCGGCTAGAATCAGTCCCATCCCATATATCAATATGGGCGACGAGAGTGATGACGCTTCTGAGACGAACTCTCATAAATTCAAATAGTGAACCAAAAGCGAAGAAACTCTACTCCTGTCGTTCCAAAGGATATAGCGTATTAGTGTGCATTATATGCGACAGGATTCCTCATAAGACCTGCGTAAAAAAGATGGAAAATGATGTTATAATCGATGATTTCCACGTCAAGTGTTGTCGAAGTGAGTATTTAAAACTGAAATTATCGCAAGAAGGCAGCGGAGATATCACAGCAAGTTCATCTGAAATAATGAAAATGAAACTATTGGAAACTAAAGTTGTTTTTCTAACCCAATTGCTGGAATCAGCAAATGAGAAAAATGAAATATTGAAGTCAAATAATATATTATTACAACAAAAAGTCGAGGTCATGGAACGAAAATCAGGTTCGTACAAAGAAATTGTAAATAAACAAGACTTGAAAAATAAGCGACAAGATCAAACGCCAAGGGAACCACTTGTGAAGATCGTTACTCCGGATGCTGTAACTAATCATCTTGAGCTACCGAGTACGAGTTGGAATAATACTTCGGGCAACTATACAACAAAGAATCAGAAAATAAACAAATCTGGGACGTACGAAAAGACGCAACAACGAAAAATGAATGATGTAGGCAACCCTGAAGCAGATGATACATTGAGACGTGCAGAAACGAATAAACGAAACGATGAAAATTCAGATGAAATGCAATGGTCTACGGTAGTCAGAAGAAAATCAAAAGAAAACAAAACATCAATTCTTTGCACTGGTTCGAAGAAGGAAGCAGCTTAATCTAGAATCAAAGGTAAAAGGAGCAATGAGAAGAAAATGGCTTTATGTAGGGGAAATCAGTGGACAAAATGTAGGTGAAGACGATATGATCGAATTTCTTCAAAATATGACAGGTAAAAGTAATTTTGAAGTTAAAAAACTTTTCACTAAAGGAAACAACTCCGCATTCAATATTGGTATTCCATCTGATTTTATGTTTGAGGAATTATCGAAGCCAGAATTATGGCCAAATGCAATTCAAATGGAGTTCAATTTTCGAAATTTTTTTCGACCAAAGAACAGTACCTAGGTGACAACAAAAAACCTAGAAGCCAAGATATGCAATGTTTATGTTTCTTTCATCAGAATCTTAGGTCAATAGAATCAGCTTTCAATAAAATTCAATACACGGCTAATATTCATCATACTGATTTTCTTGCTATTACAGAACATTGGAAAAGCAGCGAAGAACTGAAATGTTATAGACTACAAGGTTACAATCTCGCATCATACTTTTGCAGGAATGAAAAGAAACATGGAGATAGCGCTTTATTCATCAAGGAAAATATAAATCAAGAACAGATATTGAAAAATTAAGTATACCATTTGTCATTGAATGCAGTTCAGCCCAGGTACGTGTAGGAACTAGGAATATAATTTTGATCTGTGTATATAGGCCTCACAGCTCGGCTCCAAATTTTGACATATTTCTGGAAAAGTTATCGCAAATTTTACAAATATGCCTTAATGAAAATGTTGAAGTTATTTTGGCTGGAGATTTCAACATAGACATTCTATCTGATTCTTCAAACTTGAGAGATTTAACATCTTTGATTGATAGTTTTAACTTAGAAAAAACTGTTAGGCAGCCCACTAAATTTGGTAAAACCTCAGCCTCATGTTTGGACAACATCATCACAAACATAGAGGGACTAACTACGGTAATAGAAGAACATATATCTGACCATTCAGGTCAGAAGTTTATCTTCTCTTCAAACGAGCTCCCACCTAAATCGTCAAAATATGTTCAAATGAGAATCATAAATAAAAACACCATAAGAGTGTTTATAGACGGAATTACCTCACAAGATTGGTCGGGTGTATTTAAATGCTCCAGAAACGTTGTTGAGGGCATGTGGAGGATTTTCTTTGAAAAATTCAGCACTGCGTTTGAAAGTAGCTTTCCGATTACTTTGAAAAGAATCAGATAATCAAACATCGTACCAACTTGCCATCTAATTAAAACATTGAGAGAAATCCTGGACGGTCTTTTCGTGATGTCTAGAATCTCGCCAGATTATATTCCATTATATAAAACCACTAAAATCCAATATGATAAAACAATAATAATCGAAAAACGAAAACATTTTTAGAATACTATGAAGAATTCCCCAAACAAATCAAAGGTTGTATGGAAGATAATAAATGGATCTCTAGGAAAATCCAAGACATCACACAGTTTTGAAGATGAGTGTGATCCTCAAAAACTGGTAGACCAATTCAACAATTTTTTTATCAATGTCGCAACTAATATTAAACAAAGTTCAAAACTGAACTCTTATTCAGATAACACTCAACGCCAAGAAAAGTCATTTTTCTGGTTTGAAATTACAGAAGCGGAAGTGATAAAATCTGTTCAGAAAATGAAGAATGTGGAATCTTCAGGTTGGGACGAAATTCCAATAGCTATAATAAAAAATTGTATTCACCATATAGTAAAGCCCTTAACCTACATTATTAATAATTCTGTCAAAGAAGAAATTTTTCCCGAACATTTAAAGATCTCGCTGGTAAAACCAATATTCAAAAGGGGAAACAAGAATGAACCATGTAATTATCGACCCATCAGCCTTCTATCATCCTTCTCGAAAATATTTGAAAAAATTGTAGCGTCAAGAATGATGAATTTCTTCAAAAAATTCAAAGTTCTTACTAGTTGTCAGCATGGATATATTCAGGGTAAGGGCACTGAAACAGCCATCTTCGAATTGTACAAATCAATATTGTTTGCAAGAGAAAGGAAAGAACTACCAACAGGACTATTTTTAGACTTATCCAAAGCTTTCGATTGCGTTAATGTAGACATACTATTGATGAAACTGAATAGATATAGAATCAGGGACAAACAGCTGAAATTTTTCGAAACCTACTTGAAAGGGAATACCTAACCTATCCTAACCTAACCTAACCTACTTGAAAGTGAGAATTCAAATGGTTAAGGTAACTGTACGAGGGGAAGAGTTTATATCAACAAGACTCGAAATCAAAAAAGGAGTACCTCAGGGTAGTATTCTGGACCCACTTTTGTTCTTAGTCTATATCAACGACCTTTCCAGCCTAGTAGTTGATAGGGATAATGCTGAATACTCCGCTGAGCTTATCACATTCGCCGATGACACGAACATCCTGTTGACCTCGCCTTCTCTAGAATTCACCATGGATATGACAGAGTGTATTTCGAAAAAAGTTGAAAGATGTGTACAGATGTGTACAGATAACCAGCTTATGATGAACATAACCAAAAATAAGGCGGTAGTGTTCAGTACCGATCGAAATCAGACCGAGTTGCCAACAATGATAAAGGACGAAATTTCAATATCCTCCTCGGTAAAGTTTCTAGGGTTATATATCGACAAACACTTGAAATGGAATGATCATCTGGAGTACTTAACCAAGCGGTTAAGGACTATGCCTCACCTGGGTTATAGAACATCATGCAGAGGACACAACATTCTAACACTCCATGGCCTGTTTATATACAGAATACTTTTATTCATGAACCAACATAGTAAATATTTTGAACATTTCAGAACAAGAAGCAACACAAGACACACACAACCATTCCTGTATCCACTACATTCCCTAACGTCAACAGAAAGATCACCACTCTACATGGGAATAAAACTGTACAATGCATTACCCAAGGACTACCAGAGAATTAGCAATCCTTCAATTTTCAAGAAGAAACTGCATGCTTTATTGATAGATTGCTCTGCTGCCTGGTTTGCCTCTCCGCATGTTATAATTTGACCAATATATATGATCGGTTTTAATACGTACTCCGACGTCTTCCGATACCCAGTCTCCATGGATCTCTATCTTTCCAGAGATCCTCCTCTAATCCAAATTCTCTCATTTCTTTGTTTATCCCCTCCCTCCAGCTTTTCTGAGGCCTTCCTCTTTTGGAAGTCTCTCATCGGCCATCCTTTGTACGTGGCCGTATCATTTTAACTGTTTAGTTCTTATATCGTCAGTTAGAGTTCGATGTACCCCCATTGTTATCTGTTATTTTTTCTCTTCTGGATCTTCCTGCCGACCGTCGCCCGAAAACCATCTCTATTGCCTCAAGCGCACGGACAGTTTTTTCTTTCAGCTGCCAAACATCGCTACCATAGGTTACTATGCTCTTCACTATTGCGTTGTATATTCGATTGACCAAGTTAGATATATAAGTATCTTCCACTATGATGTCTGATTGTTAAACTTGTCAAACAGGACAGTAGCCATGGGTTGCCGTTTCAGTAGCTATGGAGCAGTGGTCGATTGGACATTGTATATTTGTGTACGACGCATTTGTGTAGGAGGGGGGGTCTGTTATAAAAGTGCAGCGACACGATTCTCATTCGGGTTAATATGAAACAAATATTCCCATCCGCATGAAAGGTAGCAAGCGTTGTCCATAAGGAGTAAGGACAACGCTCAAGTAAGAAGGTAAGAACGTGAGTCCGGCATCGAGCCATAGACCTATTTGCCTACTGAACGTACTTGTCAAGCTTTACGAAAGACTACTTCTCAACAGACTGGAGGCCGAACCAACACGGGTTTCGCAAGGGCAAATAAACCACATTTGTCATACTGTCTCTGAAGACGACGGTGACATCCTCAGAAAATCATAATACATTATTTTCCATCTATAATTAATATATGAACTGAAGTGAAGTTCTGATAAAACTAATACCTAATTATTATATAGTGTTTACCACATAGAGATAGTATAAGGGGAGATGCGATTTCGTGACTAAAACGGGAGCAGGTCCGCCACATTGGTACGACCAGTGAACTAATAACACATGGAAGGAGCGTAGAGAGAGACCCACGGGTACGTTTGTGAGATAGAAGAAAAACAGGTGATTGGGGGCAAAACATTGGAAGAGTTCTCTTGAGTCTATACGTGAATCGATGAATTTTTTAGTTTCATTTGGGTTTTTCTATATATTTGTGTGTGTAATTATCGTTATGGTGCTGAAATTATTTTTTACCTTTGATTTTTCATTATGGTAAAGGCCTATTCTGCATATAATTGTACACAAACAAAGATAAACAACAGGCAGTGGAATCTCATTTTTCACGTGAGTCTCTACTTATAAATTATAGTTCTTGAATTATTATATTAATATTAAAAATTCTGCAGGTTTTCCAGTGATTCAAAACATAGTTCCTATGGATCTTGGCAATGAAAAGAATAAGATCTGCTAAGAAGAAGGTTAAAGCAGAATTTACTTCTAATAAGAAGTTTGAGACAGATATTCCATCAACTATAGGTTGTTTTCAATTATGCAGTATTTTTATATATTCTGGTTTGAAATATTTTCAGTTCTGATAATTACTTGGAGAATGGAAAACTGATACCCCAAATTGTTCTGAAAAACCTCCGATACGAAAAAAAGGAATTTTTCTCTATCCTATATTTATTGAACCTCTTGAATTGATCATTTTGCAGGGGGAGGCAATATTCTGCTTTCAAAACTGCAGTAGCCAAAATGGGCAAAAAAAAAAATGAACTAGAGAGCAACTAGGTTACGAACTTGAAAGAACTCATAATGCAAGTAAAAAATCAAGCATATATTCATGGCCTATGAAGAATTATTGACTAATGCAAATTAATGCATGTGTGAATAATTTTGTCTGGTAGTAGCCCTTTCAGAATTTTATTTTATTTTGGCTCGGCTCACATAGGTGCCTCCTCTTTCTAGAAACCAATTTGACGGTATAAAAAATTATATTCACTTTCTTTACTACATCGGGGGTAAGTAGTAATTAGTTAAGTATTCTTTAAATCTTCAATCTTGTAATCCAAATAAATTTCATGTTTTCAGATTTCTGGGTTGAATTGTCTTAAGTGTTTATACAACTCAAATTTTTACAAATAATGAACATTCTGAGCAGTTGAGAACATTTGCTCTTGCTCTCAACTTTTATTTCATATTTTTGATCAGGATCCTCTGAATAACCACCTTCTTCAAGTAGTGTACATTATTTTAGAAGTACATTTCAATATAAGAATACATCGCAAAAATAAAATCACCATCGAAACAAAACATACTATTTGACGAATGTTTACCAAATTGATAAATTTCAAAGGACAATGATTTTAAGCTTTGTAATTTATTTATTACTTATTCGGATTTGTAATTCAATTTGAATTATTCCTTCAGAACATTTATGGATATTCAAATTCTCTGTTCAACTTGAAAATAAATTTATTTTAATAATTTTATATTTTTTCTTATCAACCTCCTGTTTGTCCATGTGGTAATAGTTGTATTAAAAAATTTGATAGCATCTTAGGCTCAAAATTCGAAAAAAAAACATATACATTTGGTTAAGAAGATAAAGCGCTTCGAAAAAGCGCACGAAATAAATGCGTTCTGTTAATGATATTTAATTTGAATGAGTAAATTTTCGATCAGTGGCTTCGACTAATCAGTTTAAAGTACTGTACAATATTTTGAAGTCTTCATGATGTACAAACCTAAAAAATTAATAAACCATTGATAAAGGAATAAACGCATTGTTGTGAACGAATATATTTTTACAGAATTTATTCTTTCAAAACGACAATTATTATAGGAACGTTCAATTTGTTGATAATTTCTTTAAATATCTCATTAATTTAATTCCTACAGACCACATAAAATGTTCAAAATTTCTCTTTCATTCGGAAACAAATTCATTCAACTTAAATTAATACTTTTCTGTTATCAAATTCTTTGCTAACCAACAGAATATTATAAGGAATTATAAGTTAGAGTCTCACTATAAAAATCAGATGAGTGGGTGCGTCAAAATTATTGTATAAACATTTCAAATTCAAGAAAAAACCCAAAATCTCCTCGAGTTCAGTTCAAACGCGGCGCTTCTTGCCCCGAATCAGCTGATTTTTATCTTCGTACCCAGCATTACGCCGCATCTAACGGTTAGACTCCTTCCATGTGTTATTAGTTCACTGGGTACGACACATTTGTCAAGCGGTCGTTGACCTTGATGTTTCGTGTTCAGTTGTGAGTTTTGTGAAAATTATTTATATTTGAAGGACAATCTTGGTTGAACTAATTGAACAAAATGGTTTCTTGTGCTGTGCGAAGTTGCTGTAGCCGGGATGGCGTGGATAAGAAGAAATCATTAGGAATTACATTTCATAGGTTAATACCAACAATGCACAGGGTCGGTTTAAGTAGATTTGATGTCTGATACTAGAGATTCCTTTTTATTTTTATATTCATTTGAAGAATAAAAAGGGTCTTCAAGACCCTTCAGAGGATGTCATCAAAATTTGCTTAGAGACCGAAAAAATCATGAAGCGAGAAATCATTATAGCTGGTCAAAACTGTGTTTCAATTACAACTATTTATACCACCTAGGATATTTAATCAATTTGTTTCATCAAACATCTTTTTGAATGGTCACAATTTTGATCAGTGTTTTTTGGATAATAATCGATTATTATTGATCAAGAGCATAATAAAGAGTTGACAAATCAACCAGTATTAGGCAATGAAATAAAAAAATTGTACTGTTCAAGAGACAGTAAAACTGTTAATTGAGTAAATTTTTTGTTTGTGAAAGGGGATTTTAGTTATTGAATATGAGAGAATGTTTGAAACATTCAAATATTTCTAAGATTTGATGTAAAAGTTTCCTGTCATAATATGAATTGGAAATATAATTTTTTTTTTAACTAGGTGCACATATTTCAATATATTATGTATATGTATATTATATAAATATTTTTATATTCATTATTTATATTTTAAATAAATTTTTCACCTTATACAAAATCTGTACTTGCCTATTATTATACGAGAACATACCATAAGAGAAAGTAATATCCTTCAAACCAAAGAAAGGGTAGGTATTCCATAATAAAAAATCTAGCTGTTATTAATATAAGGAAAAATTGTTGATCTTCCACCCATACAAACTGAGTTATGATGGAAGAAGTAGCTTAATATTTGAAGGAACGTAAACGAGTACAACTTCCAAAAATGTTATTGAATATCACTAGTTGTTTCTGCTAATGAGAGAAGACAAAATTTCCCTTTACATTAGAAAAACTCAGAAGAATTGAATCTCCATTAAAAATGTTCTCAAAATAAGATAAGTATTGTTTTAGTATATAAACTGTTGAAATTCATTTGTATTTCATAAATGTTAAAAATCATTATGTTTATTCTACTTCATCCATAAATTAGCCTGTAATTTATTTACTCCGACCCTGTCCAATTTGTGGTTCTGTGGCCGAAACCGCCACATTGGTACGACACTTTGCCCCGCCCAGTGAACCCGTTTTATGTGGAAATCGTTGAATGCAACAGCGTCTCCTTCTATACTAGAGAGTTGAAGTGCGCACAGCAGGGGGGTGAAACTGATGGTTCTATGTTCCTGAGGAATCCTACCATATATGGCTGCCTCTTGTTTCCGGTTTGAATGACATTTCGCGATTCCACCAGAATTTTTGGTAGACTGACTAGAATTTGGTAGGAATGGTAGGATGACATTTTGAAAATCACACGTCAACTTGAGGTTCATTTAAAACAATCATCAATCCAAATATGCAGGTGAGTTTTTTTCATTGTTTTACGTATGAAATTTAAAGTATTTTATTATTATCATTTTTGCAAATCAAAATAATATTTTACATTTCTGACAGGTTAATTCATCCATCACTCATAAAACTGTACAAACTCAAAGGACTACTGGGAAGCAGTTTTTACAGTAAAGGAAATATCCATAATTATTAACGACCGAATGTAGAATATTCCAGTTATTCTTATAATTAATTTGATTGGGTAAGTTCTGCCACATATAAGTTATAATAATCACAAAGGCTTGGGACCCGTAAATTGCTGGTGTTATTATGGGATGTAATGGTCATAATGCAAAATAAAAAACATGTAATTGGGATTTTATATCTGTATCAAATTTCATGAAAACTTTCGTCAAGTAACTGAAGATACTAATAAATCCTTGTTAACATGAAGATGAAACAAATTTTCAAAACAAATAAACAATAAATTTATTCCCATAATTGAACAATTGCCAATGAAATAACATATGTTAAACAATTACAACCATCCAGGTTTCTATTCTGACATACCTTTATACTTTCAATTTTTTTAAAGAACTAAACCGATTTCAAGCGAATAACCTGGTCCTCATTGGTAATTACCAACTAGGACCAACTGCATTCAAGCGACTTCGGTCATTGTAGGTTATAATCATTTTACAAGGAATATCCCTGAAGGCTATAACCGCAGGCAGGACCGTAGATAACCGCGGTCATTACTGGTTATTCGCTTGAAATCGGTTAATCATACACATTGTACCTACATATTCTGAATACGTTTACAATGCCAAAAACTTCAGTGGTATCTACTGTTAAAATGTCAAAAACCTATCCTTGCAGATTTTAAGTTGTAAGAGTTCTTTTCATTCCAGTGTTTCTGTGTGTTGTAAGTAATAAAGTTCTTCTTTCCAATGGTTATTTGTAATGCGGTAGCTTGGGAGCAATCATAGTATCAGCTAATGCACTGGAACTATTATATTATATTTTATCATTTATGTAGTCATCATTTTTTACCATTTTAATATTCTAACTCAAGAGCGCCTAGCCATCTTAATCATGAAGCTGTCGCTAGAAGAATGATCGTTATTGTAGAAATAAATACTTTCCTTCATGTCAACACCACCTCAAGTTTTAATACTATTTTTCTTTCCAGGAACACCCAACAAGGATAAGAGGGCCTAAAGGAAAGATGTCTGGCTGGTGCTGACTTATCTATACTGTGATTTACTCGTTGACGTTCATAACACAATTCAAATTCTTTCTGATTATATATTTTGCAATGGAATTAATCTATCGTTGTAAGAAATATTTCTTAATTTGTTGGGAATTCATGAACAATAAATAAATTGTTGAAGTTCATCATTGTTCTCACTCTCCTTTTCTCCATTGTATTAAATTTCGATGTAATTCGTGGCAATCCATCATAAATTCTGATTAAACAATCAGGATTCATGATAGAAGCCATTAATTCACATCGGAAATGAATATAAAAAACATGTATAGTAGGGTCTGCTAGTGGTAGGAAGTAAATTCAAAATTCCCGCTTAAATATTATTTGAAATTCCCGCCGTTTGATCACAATTCCTACCATATATGGCGGCCAATTTGTTGCCTTGGATTAGTAGGGAGTTTTCATTTCTTGTATATTCGTGTTCTGTGGCGCACAGCACGTAAAGCCCTGTTCTCAGAGCTTCGTCGTGTCGCTGGCGACAGTTGTTCAGCCAATCAGAGCATGTAAACAAAACTTCCCCTGACCCCTACCTTTTCATTTCTGGTTGTCAAAATCTGTCGCGACACGCCCCGTTTGTAGTTGAAATATTTCAACTACACATTGGATTTCTGCTACGATCTCATGAAACAAGGAAGGAGTGGGGATCGTCGCCAGCGACACGACGAAGCTCTGAGAACGAGGCAGGGCTACCGTTACAGTACAATTGTACTATTTACAGTACATTTTCAACAGGAAAATACAAAAGTACATTTTCATCAGGAAAATATGCATTCTAGTACAATTCAGAAAATGAACTCGAATTGTACTTTGGCACTACATTTTTACATACATCTTCAACTTATTTCCTTGAATTAATGGTACTAACATAGACCTCTTATTAAGAGGTCTATGGGTACTAACTAATGAATCATATGTTTACATGTAAATTGCCATGAATATGTTCACAAATTCTCCACATATCATTCATAGAACAGAAAAATACATTCCTTTATTTGATGAAGTTATATTTCAACTAAATTAGAACTTGAAAACAAATTAAACTTTGTTTATTTCTGTAAATCATTTTACGAAATTGAATATCCCATTCACTGAATTATTTCAAAAAAAGGAAGACTGCTGATTTTTTGTGAATATATAAAAATGAGAAATTTTTAGGTAAAATTTCTCGATTATTGTTTTTTTTTGTTGGTTTTCAATTATTATACAAGCATGCAGCCATACCTCAACAGATTAGGAAACAGTAAAAGTTTACCATAAGGTTCAGCAGATGGCGCTATTTCAACAGTATTCTGTCTGTACAGTACATTACAGTACATTGTTTTCGAGAACTAAAGTACAATTCGTTCGAAGCTAGCGGCAGCCCTGGAACGAGGCTTAAGCCCGAACGTGAACGTTGACGTGAGAAATAACGTCAAATATAACGTTCACGTGCTGCGGTGAAAAGAGAGTTGAAGTGTCGCCATGTAAAAGCTAGGCTACGAACTAGCAAAGCTAACCAGGTTAGGAGAAAGTTATGTCAAAATTCAAACGTTCGCAACTCATCGGAAAGATTCGTTTAACGTTCGGGTAACGTATATATGGTTTCAAAATGATTGGCATCTCGGGCGGCTGTGGAATCTCAAAAATATGTTGGTAATATCCCATCAGTAACTTTTGAGTTCTGGGATTTAGGTTGGTGTTGATTAAAAACACTAAGTTTTGACACATCAGAGTTTGAATTAACCTCCTGAATATATTTCGAATGTATTTCTGTATGCTTATATTCTTGATTAAATCGACAAATTAGTTTTGGATTTGAATATTTATTAAGTATTACCGAATTGAAATGGCTGGAATTCATCAAGATACCTCTCGCCTCGCTTAACTATAAGGGAACGTGATGTAGTTTATCGTCGGGACTGAGAGTTTTTCTCAACAATTCAGCAGGTATTTCTGCCAGTATTAATCGCGTTTTGCTAGTTATCAGGTAACAATCATTTACTTTTTCGGGGTGTTTTCTGATAAAAAATGAGTCTCAAAATTTCAGTTTTCACCTGTCAGATGAATTTTGGAGAAAAAAGAAGGCAAGACAAGTCATTACAGCCAGGGGTGAGCAGTGGATGGAAACCTATTCCACATGATTATACCTTCAAAGAGACATTACACGACGTTATTTTTTCTAAAATCAAAAACAATGAATAAATCAGTTTGTACATCTTTTTTGAACTGCCTGAAAAGTAACTGAATTTTAATCAAAATCAACATTTGGTATATTATTTAATGTATCATGAAATGGATAGTAGTAATGAATATAAATAATGAGTGATCTATTTTATGGCATTTCACACTTCAAATGAATTTATTAACAAATATTTTCTATTTGTTTGAACAACTTGGCTATGAAATTATAAAGTTCATACTTTTTGTACCTCAATACTCAGAAAAAATAACACAGGGAGAGAACTTGGCTGAATTTTCGATAATCATCAGTCATGAAGAATGCAAAGATTGCTGAAGGGTCTTCATAGAGAACGAACTTTCAGTTATCGTTGATGAAGTCTCAATTATTATTTAATGAATGATATCTCTATATTGGAGTTCCATGAAAGCCTGCAAGATTTTATGTTGAAGCATTCCAAGCCCAAGCTAATTTTATTATCAATCCTGAATTTCCTATTCCTATGCTTGATCTACAGCTAAAGAGTGTGGGTGTTTATATTTTAGTCATCATCTCAGCTTGTTTCTCTTTTGTTATTGAAGCTAAGTTTGAAACTTTGTCAATACAACAATGATGGAAATAATATAATTTCACGAAAAATTCTTTAAATTCATTCGCCTTGAAAAATATATTCAACCATTTTATAGGTTATATTTCAATCTATGATGAATACACAGAAATTTTTAGTAACTTTTTGTAACCAAAAATAAAGCCCCGGCTGGAATTCCATGGCTTGCTCTGATGACAATCATTTTGAAACGAACTATACGTTGGCGTTTAGCGTATACGTGAAAGGACGCTAGTGTACGTCGACCGTTAAGCTGACGCTACCGTTAACGTTAAAAACTGACGAATGCGCATGTGTATATGTCAATTATAACGTCTACGTTCGTGGAAGCACTTCAACTCTCTACTATCTCTATGGTTTACCATAATTTGTTTGAAAGTATTTTGGGAACTACGCTTGATCAAGCATAAGGAAAAAGTATTTGTCCACGACTACCCTATAATCCGTACATTACGAATGAGCTTTCAGAAACATTATGATAGTCATTTTACAACCCGTGTATAATAGGTGTTGAATAATGAGTCATTATCCAACAGGTTCGAAGTCATTATCAAACGGTTTGATATAAATTAATCCATCCAACAAACTCCTCCTGGATTCGAACCTGGGACCACCGCGTGGAAGGCGAAGAGTTTTACCCCCACACCGATCTGGCGATGCGGAGAAGTAGCGAATAGATCCAGATGATGTGTTTTCTATGAGGTTTCAAATTCGATTTAGTTTGACAGATTGAAAAATATTTGAAACGTCAGTGTTCAAAAAATTGCGTCTCATAAATTGTAATTATTCTTGAATTTATTATGGAAATCGAAAGTAATGAAGAAATGTTGTGTACTCCACCGGAAATAAGAGATGTTGCAAAAATTACAACATTGAACCTTTTGCCGGAAAAATCAAGATATATCTACCTAAAAGTGTTCAACAACTGCATGGACTGGAGAGCAGCGAACAAAATCCAATCATTTTCTGAAGCAGTTTTATTGGCATATTTCTCGAAATTAACAGTTAACTATAAGCCATGAATTGTGGTCACATTATTCCATGCTGAAGACTACTCTCAACATAAATGAAGGCATCGATATCGAAAACTATAAAAAACTGCGTTCACTCTTGAAAAGGAAATCAGAAGGCTTTCGGCCGAAAAAAGCTTGAGTATTTTCTTGCCAAGAAATAAAAAAAATTATTTTTGAAGCATGTGATGAAAAGTATTTTGCAATGAAGGTAAAAAACTAGCTATATTGAAGAAGTTGTTTGATTTATATTCATGAAATATTTTTCTTTGTTATTAGGTTACAATAGGTTTGTTCGCTTGGCAGTTCCGAACTGTAATTTACTGTAACTTTTGCTCCCACCCGTTCGTTTTGCACGGAATGACAAGTCCCCTGTTAACCTCAAAAGTGGAACTTAATTGACACATGCATTATTTATCTATGGACACATGTGGTGATCAAATTCATGTTATTTGCAACACGATGAACGATCTTTCACAATAATAAATTAATAAAATAATGCTAGTTATTGATGAAAGTACGTATGTATGTATATTGATTTTATGTTTCTCTGTTGTGGATTGGTTGTATTGTAATATGATGAAATAAATGAGAACTTTTTTTCATGTATTTGCTAAATAAAATAAAATTTTAAATGTATTCTTATTATTTATATATTCTCGTTCAAAAAAACAAGAATTTGTTTCAATTTGTGTCACATGTGGTGCGTGATGTGATGCGACTGATGCAAATCTCATTCCTTCCTCAGATCTTTCCTGCCAAAACATAACGGTTGAAAAATCATTTTCATCTGATATATTGGTAGGTGCATCTGGGTCAGTTAAATCATCATCCTCAGGAGAATCAAAAAGAAAATACAAATAGGTATTTGTTTTTCTGGCCTGATAGCTTCCATTTCACCATATCCCAATAAAAACACTTCTTCCTTCGAGGAAAAATTAACAAGATCATTAATTGTATTCACAAACCCGTGTTCTTCATCAAATGAAATGATATACCATTTACAATTATATTTTCGATGTTATCTTTCGTGCATGTTTCTTGGATCTTGGATGTTTCAGTTTCAGAATGACGGAAATATTTTGACATAGGTAAGTGAAATCACTTGTTCCCTACCGTTCGCGTGGCGGAACAATTTGTGACAGTTTCTGAATTCTAGAACCCGGTTCTCTCGGAACCCAGGTTACAGAGAGAACTCCCAAGCGAACAAACCTAAGATAATCGATGTCAAGTGAAATTTTGACGTTTATCGTGAGCTAGGAATTTTCGGTGAACACACAAAATTGTGTCAACGCTATTGATAACTATTGTCATTGTTGAAATTGCAGATAAATTCGAATTTCACCGAGGAAGTCGTGGACAAAGTATAGTATTCTATTCGCACATAATTACTATTATTATGTGCTCATCGAATAATATACTATTGTACATCAGGTTCACAATCATTCAGGAAAAAGAATTATTGTAGGGAATAGATAATTGAATCATACATCGGAACATCGCTTTATTATTTCCATTATTTTTAAAATAACACCTTTCATGAGATATTGGACTTGGTTTACTTACCTTTTCTTTGATCGTCATTTACGTTTTTCTTTCATATGATACTCTACTTGATTTACTTACCTTTTCTTTAATCGTCATTAACGTTCTTCTTTCATAAGATACTCAACTTGATTTACTTATCTTTTCTTTAATCGTCATTTACGTTCTATCTCATCTGTTTACGTATTTGGCTGAAGCAGTATTTATTATTTTTTTGTAACTTTATGATTTGAGTAATCGAGTAATCCGTTTACCTTCGAGCAATTTTTTTTTTCGCGTTGGGTCGCTAAGAAAATAAATACGTTGGCGCCCTATTCCATCAAACTCAACTCACCCCATCTCCACTGTAAGCAAAGCCAGGTGTTCCTAGCGCTTCCTTCTTTTTTTTTTTGTTCTCTCATAAGTTAAAATAGTTGAACTTTGATTTTTGGGCGTTATAGTTGAATTTCCCCATAACATAACGTTGTAATTAAGAAAGCTGTAAACTAAACTGTAGTAAATACTTAAAAGGTACTCTACTGAAAATGAGTCCTTAACCCTGCTGATAGCATAATATGATCTGCCCAACCTTTTACATACAGATTCCACTTGGTGACCCCATCTTAAAGAGCAGTCCAAGTGCACTCCCAGGAACTTTACCGCATACCTGGACGTTACCTGTTCCCTCAAACATTGCAACACCAAACGTTCTGAACTAGAAGAAATATGAGCGGTCCCAGGACAGAGCAGTGCAGAACCCCTAACTCCATCCTGTAAGGAGGTGACGTGAACTCGTCGATTTTAACTGACATGCTACGATCCGTAATGAAACTAATTATCCATTTGAGAAAAATACCACGAAATCCAAGATTATATAACTTACATTCGATGAACTTAAACGATAGAACATCGAAGGCACACGACAAGTCAAAAAGAGACCAGCAACAAAATGTCCCTTATCTGGGTAGACCTGCCTTCTCTGAATCCATGTTGGCTATCAGTTATTATATTAAAGCAAGTAGAAAAGGGACCATTCGCCCATACACAATCTTTTCAAATACTTCGGAAAAAACGATCAAGATATAAATAGGACGGTTATTTGCTATGTTATGAAGATCGTCTTTCTTGTAAACAGGAATTACCGAAGCCATTTTCAATATAGTAAAAAATTTACCCGTATTAACAGCAACATTGATAAGGAGCAAAATGATCCGCAATAACGTGAATGATACTTTTCAATACATTCGCCGAGATTTTATCTGTACCTGTACTTTTTTTATTTTTGAGAGATTTAACAGTTTCAATTACCTCCTCTTTAGTAACTACAGACCATCTAATTATGTTGGAAAATGAAATTCAGAATGCATTTGCGAATGGACAGCATGCTGTTGCTGTCTTCTTTGACATAAAGGGAGCATTTGACATGACGTGGCGACATGGTATATTAAAAGAGATGTATGACTATGGTATCAGGGGTACGCTTCCAAAGTTCATCGAATCCTTTCTAAAAAGCAGGACATTCAGAGTTAGAGTTGGGGACTCACTTTCAAACTTGAAACTTCTAGAAAATGGAGTACCACAGGGTTCTACACTCAGCTGCAAGCTGTTCAACATAGCAATCAATAGAATTGTAGAGAATATTGACCCGGAGATAGTGAAATGCCTATATGTAGATGATCTAGCTATAATATTGTCTGGCAAATCTATTGAAAAAATTGTTAGTAAACTGCAAAAAGCCATTGATACAATAATTCGTAATGGGGAAAGTATAGGTTATGAATTCGCCTGGGAAAAGACAGTCTGTGTACATTTCTGTCGGCTAAGAAAACCTCATCCTGATCCAATCCTATCTAACAGAAATAACAGAATAAAATGCTTGAATGATGTGAAATTCCTTGGTTTAATATTCGACTCAAAATTAACATGGAAAAAGCATATAGATATTCTCAGACATAAGTGTCGAAAAATTCTGAACCTAATCAAAGTACTAGGAAATAAAAAATGGGAAGCAGATACAGAAAGTCTGTTGACTATATATCGGACACTGATTCTTTCTCGAATGGACTATGGATGCGCGGTCTACTCCTCAGCACGTAGATCCATACTGAGGATGCTAGACTTTATTCACAACCCAGGACTGAAATACTGCCTAGGGGCTTTCCATACAAGTCCAAGTTATAGCTTATATGTTGAATCTGGAGTAGAACCCTTAGAAATAAGACGAAGAGAAATACTCATAAAATATATGGTCAATCTGCAATCGAATCCACAGAATCTAAATTACAAGCTAATAATGCAAGAAATAAATATTTATAAAAGAAAGCTGAGAGTAACTCGACCTGCTGTAGTTCGTTTTACGGAATACCTAGACCAGCAAAGAATGATCATCCCGGAGATATACCAAGAAAACTTTGAAGAGACACCTCCATGGACTATTCCCGAAGTGAAAACCAGACTCGACCTTATAGACAAAGATGAATTATTATCATCGAATCATATGTTGATCAGACAACGATTTTGTTCAATCAAAGAAGAATACTGTTCGGCAAAATTCATTTACACCGATGGCTCAAAAACCATTGAAGGTACTGGATGTGCAATAGCAATGTATGGCGAGAATCATTCCTTGAAATTGAACGCGATGTCATCCGTGTATTTTGCCGAACAGTACGCTGATTGGCAAGCTTTGATGTATTGTTATGTTAGAATCCCCTCAGGAAATAATAATTGTAACAGATTCACTTAGTCTGATACAAGGATTAGAGAAGATATATACACATGATCCTGTTATAACAAATATTAGATCGTTAATATATCACTTGGATAGAAGAGAATTCAACATAGTGTTTATATGGGTACCTAGTCATGTAGGAATTGAAGGAAACGAGGAAGCCGATAAAGAAGCCCGTCGAGCTGCTAACTCTGAAACGGAAGATGTAAATTTCGTAAAGGTATCTGATTTATACAACTACATCTCTCATAAAAGTGCAGATGATTGGCAGCAATTATGGAATAGTCAAATCACCCAACTCAAAGAAATTCACCCAAATGTTAGGACTACATACCCAGTTGTCAAACTCCCAAGGAATAATATGACCAAACTGCATCGTCTCCGTATAGGTCATACTCAGGTCACACATAGATATACAGGGTGAGTCGGGAGGAACGGACCAAACTTCAGGTGTGTATTCTGCAGGTCGAAATAATTTAAAAAAACTCATTTGTTGTTATCCGTTTCTCTTTTGTTTTCAAACTATAGGGTAATTAGAATATTTCAAATAAATAATTTTTTTTTAGTTTATCGCTTCTTATCACAAATGCTATAGGTGCTGACTTATTTTTTTGCGAAATGAGTTAATAGCATTACTGGAAGACGTTCCTTTAAACATCCGAATGCAAATGAATTATCAGCACGATGGAGCTCCCGCGCATTTCGCTCGTCAGGTCAAACAATATTTAGATGAAGAGTTCCGCGGACGATGGATTGGTTGCGGTGGTCCTATTAGTTGGACTCCAAGATCTAGAGAGCTCACTCCACTAGACTATTGTTTGTGGGGCTGGTTCAAGAACGAGGTATACAAAGTAAAAGTTAACACTCGGGATGCCCTAATTCGACGCATTAGAAATGCGGCATTGCTTATTAAAGAAAGACACGAATCAATCAGAAAAGCAACAAGGGCCCATCGCAGACGAAGTCAAAAATGTGTTCGGAGGTTAATAGCGGGATTCTTGAGCATTTATTGAAATAATGCTATAAATGAAACCATTTTAATGTAGAAAATGTTGTTTTTTTATAATGACACTATAGTTTGAAAACAAATGGAAATCGGATAACAACATATGAGTTTTTTGAAATTATTTCGACCTGCAGAATACACACCTGAAGTTTGGTCCGTTCCTCCCGACTCACCCTGTATACTAAAACGAGAAAGTCGACCGTTGTGTGAACACTGTAATGAACCAATAACAGTTACTCACCTCATTTGTGAATGTCCAGCATATACCAACATAAGAGAGAACTACAACATCATTTTCTAAAAGAAAATTTATATGTAAAATCTGAAATAGAGAACACACTTGAATTTTGTAGAGGCATAAATGTATACGAAATGATATGATATAATTCGAAGATACTTAATGTTTTTTTTTTTCGTAAGGCGTCCTTTTGCTCCACTATTTATTCCGTCACTTTTATTCTGTTCTACCAATTTATTTGTTCATTTATTTGATCGTTTTGTATACATATATTGTATATATCCTATTTGTACACACACACTATTATTTATTTTTATTTATTTATTTATTTGAACCCTGTAAATAGGCTTGTAAATACTTTTGTGTTTTATTGTGAAGTTCTTATATGTTCATAGTTTACATAATCAATCATTTGGCTAATGACCTTGGCAGTCGAAGCCGAAAAGCATAAACCTAACCTAAACCTAACAAGACTATGTTGGATTCCGCAGCAAAAGTAGCAAAATATCGAAAACAAAGACCAAAACCATAGAGCACCAAAACAAAAGAATTTGCTAAAGAAAAGAAAGACATTATTTGAGAAAGGAGATCATAGATCCATTGAATGCTCAGACACACTTACAAAATCAATTCGAGAGAGGAAACAAACGGGGAATCGCAAGAATTTTGAAAGCGTAAGGACGACATTGGGAAAGACACACATCAACGCAGTTAAGGACGACACCAGAACTTCAATAACAAAAGGAAGATAGATACTGAAAGCAACAGAAAATTTTTACACAGACCTTCATGCACAAAAACAACCAGCTCCAAATTTTGTTATAGATTATAGAAAAAAAATTATGAATGCTGGGTAAGACAGCTCAGATATCACCGACGAAGAATAATTGCTAAGTAATATCAGAGCCATGAAAAATAACAAAACGCTAGGAATTGATGAAGGTTTTTCAAAACTTATTAACGAGGAAAGTGAAACGACATTGAAACAACTACGAACACTACTAAATAACTGCCTACTTGAGGGAAAGATCCTAGAGAAATGGAATAAACTGGTAACCATTCGATTGCATAAAAAAGAGATAATGTTGCGTTTGAATTCTCGCTGGAATAATAATAAGATTTATACGTTAGAGTTCCAACGCATTCAATATTGCGCCGTATGAGTTGAATTTTTGTGGATTCCCATTTCCACATTTTTCATTTTCTCCAACCGGAAACAATCGGAATTTGTTGTTTGAGACAGGAATATCGAAGCGTTTGAGCGGACCGTTACGGGATTTGAAATTTCCACTCTCGTTCTTGATCAAGTTGGATTTCATTCGTTCTTGGATAACTTGATTAGTACTTTGAAAAAGAGGATTTGTAGTCATTCAAAATATTAAACCCTGCTAAGAACATGTTTGAGAAAGGAGAATTGACAAGAATTTATATTGTTTCGGTTTTTTTTTGTCTATCACGGCATTAGCATAATAAGAGAGTAAGAACGTCATATCATAGTTTGTTTTCTCGCACTGGATGTATAAACTGGAGCCCGAGAGGGATTATTTTTATAAAACTTGTAGAATTTGATTGTGTGATAACCGATTCATAATTGAAAGTTTAGATTTAAGTTGAAGAGCTGAGTAGTTAAGGTAAAGAATCAGAAAATAATAGAGTTAGTAGTTAATAGTAATAGGTAAAGAGCTAGGTAGTTAAGGATAGGAATTAGAAATAAATAAAGCTAGTAGTTAGTAAAAATAGTTAGTTATCTATAACTCTAGTTAGGCAGTTAATGAAAAGAAATTAGGAATTAATAAAATTAGTAGGTAGGTTGTAAAGATAAATATAAATATAGGGTTAGCCAATTCTTGTTACTTATATCGTTTTTTTCGTTGATTCACATAAGCAGAAGAAAAGAAAGAACCCCATCTTTAATTTGGTAATTTCTTCGATTATTAGGTGATCAGGCATTTAAATTATCTTCATTTAAAAAAATTTTCATTTATTGAGGGTGAAGAACCAAACCCTTGTGAGCTAGCTGGTCATTTTTTTGTCAACGGGCTATTTTTTCTTCTTTAAATAAGTATCCTATTTTATATACCTTGGATTTTCTTTTCCTATTTGAGGTACATTATTAGTGTTGGGATATTTGAGTTAATATTTTCATTTTATACAAAATACTACTTCATACAGTTCATAGTTCATAAAATTTCATGTTAATTTATATGAATCGTTCGAACTCTGACACACGTTGGGCGAGATAATTTCTTTTCAATCAATCATTCATTCAGGTTCTTTTTGTTTCAACATTTATTGTATTATTTTAGCTCTCTTATTCAAAAGAATATATATATGTTAGCAATTGTTAAATTTGACCCCCTTGTTCTTTTGATGCTAATGTGCGAATGTAAATGTAAGAAGAACAACTCTATGATTTAAATGTCTGCCACACTTCTGTGTTCCCGAGGCTGCGCCGAGGGATTGATCTCTGTCTCGCTCCCTCTCTTAGCCTGACTCTCAGAACAGAAGGTAGATTCAGTCATCCCCTCTCTGTGTACCGAGATCACGTGTTGTATCAAAATAAACTACTTTTTGCCCACCGAGTTAACCTTATTTGATTATTCCTTCGTAGGATCACATCAGAAGTGGGAATATATTTCTTTTTCGATAAAGAAATTGAGGACCTCAAAGTGTTAATTGTGAGTATTGTGTGAAACTTCGAGAATATTCCAAAAATGGAACACGAAAAGCGAAACAACGTCTCTGAAGAAATGGAGAACTGTGAAGGCAATGCTGCTCAACCAACACAATCCACGATGTCCATGTCGGGAATCATGGAAAACCAGATCCAGTTCCAGATGAAGATGATGGAGATTTTAGCGAGTTTTTCCAGTTCTAGAAGTAGAAACGACGAAATGCAGGCAGCTCATCTAACTTTCGCCAAGTTCGACCCCGATACAACAGTCCATTCCGTCCTTGAATGGGTTGAGGAAATCAATCGAATTAAATACTAAATAGGTAGCTGGGGAGGCATTGAAAGGTCGTGCCGCCAAATTTTATCAAAACTGGAAACCACTTTTTAGAAACTGGTCAACATTTTCTAGAGATTAACAGATAGCTTTCCCTGAAAAAGGAACCCCCGCGACTAGACTTGAAAGTTGTATGTCGATAAAAAGCGATAGTTTTAGTTCATTTGTCGAATATGGACATGCAAAATTGAATTCTATAATAAATTTCCTTGGGAAATAATTTTAAGTTTAGTATCTCACGATATAGTTAGTATAGAAGTGAAAAATAGAGTCATTTTAAAAGAACCCAAAGATGAAACAGAGCTGTTAAAGATTCTTTCGTCATACGATGCGGACATTCCATTCGTACCTGAGACTATACCGAGAAATTCTTCTATAAAAAGGCCAGTTCAGGTAAAAAAAGACGCGGAATCAAAATTTAACGGTACGTGTAGAAAATGCGGTTTTTTCCGGCACAAAGCAGTAGACTGCAGATCAGCAAAAAGACGGTTTGAAAATTCTAATAAAATTTGTAACTTTTGTAAAATGAAGGGACACAGTGAGCAATATTGTAATGCGAAAAAGAGGGAAAATAATACACATCAAACTTTGATAGCCAAAAACTCCTCTAAAATTTTCCAATATCCTGAAGGTAAACTCAAACACAAAACACAATGATAGATTCATACAGATTTCATATTTGATCGACACGGGATCAGACGTGAATAAAAACAATGTCGATTTTGAGACTAGAGTCACAACTTGTAAAATTTTCCAAATTAATAGCAATCAGAATTCAGAAAAAATCGATTTGTCAGGATTGGACGAGCAACTTAAAGTAAATATTATGCAAATGATCACCGAGGAGGTCAAATCGAAGCCTGACAGTCACTACAGGTAAATTGAAAATACAACTGAAAGATAAGAACCCGGTCGCATGTAGGGCAAGAAACTTATCCTATTAAGAAAGATTGAAAGTAAGAGATATCATTAAAAGCCAGTTAGAATCAGGAATCATTCGACTTAGTGAATTAAATTACGCAAGCCCCATTGTTCTAGTTAGGAAACGTAATGGAGAAATTAGATTGTGTGTGGATTATAGAGAATTGAACAAGAGAGTCCTTCGAAATAATTATCCCCTACCTAGAATACAGAATCAGATAGACCTTTTGTCTAAGGCGAAATATTACACAAAACTTGATATGAAATCAGGCTTTCATCAGATAGAAATAGAAGAAAGTTCAAAACATTTAACTGCCTTCATAACCCCTGATGGCCTCTATGAATATAATCGGATGCCATTTGGTTTTATAAATTCACCTTCGTGTTATCAGGCAGCAATTGATAAAGCCTTGGGAGATTATAAAGAAAAAATTGCGCTTGTTTACGTAGATGACATTCTTTGTCCTTGCGAGAACATCAATGAAGGCCTTGTCAACCTAGAGAAAATTATTCAAAGATTATCAGAATGCGGTTTCAGCTTGAATTATGAAAAATGTTAGTTCTTTCAGAACTCCATAGAATTCTTAGGCGTGATAATAGAAAACGAAACCATTAAACCAAGCCCAAGAAAGGTAGAAGCTCTTAAAAATAGCCCACTCCCTAAAGATGTGAAAGGGATTAGACAATTTTTGGGACTTGCCAGTTATTTCAGACGATTTATCAAAAACTTCGCCACGCTAGCATCACCAATTTCCTCATTGCTAAAGAAAGATACTAAATTTGAATGGACCGAACAATGCGAAAAGGCTCGTATAGAAATTATAGTTCAACTTATAAAGGAACCAGCTCTTAGAATATTTAATCCTGAATGGGAAATCGAATTATACACTGATGCAAGCTCTATAGGTCTTAGTGGTATATTAATTCAAAAAGATTTAGATAAATTAGCACATCCGGTAGCATATTTCAGTAGGAAAACCACTGCAGCTGAATCAAAATATCATTCGTATGATGAAACGCTGGCAATCGTAGAGGCCACTAGATATGTCAGAAACTATTTATACGGAATCAAATTCAAAATATTCACCGATTGTAATTCTGTTAGGGCTACAGCTTTGAAAAAAGAATTGCTCGTGGTGGATTCAATTACAAGACTTTGATTTCGAAGTAGAATATCGACCTGGTGAAAAGATGAAACATGTTGATTATCTTAGTAGGAATCTGCCCTGTGAGAACCAAGTATTGGCGCTCTGTAATGTTTCAGGTACCCCGCAGTGGATCAAGGAATGGCAAAGAGCTGATCTCTTCTGCATAGAACTCCTGGAGGAACGTGTATGTGGTGTTCACTATTTCTATGAATAAAACACTTCTATTCGTTCTAACACTTTTATTACAACAGTCTATAAGTACGGTCTCATTCACACACCGAATCTCAATGAATATCCAATATATTGGTTCCCCTCGCATCGCCATTCGGTTACATATACGTGACTTATCAATATACTGAATCATCATAATGAGTTCGCTCTTCCTTTGTTATAAATTTAAATTATATTATGTTATAAACCTGAATTACGAATAACTAAACTAAATCAAAATAATTAACAAATATGCTAGACAACGATAATAATAATACATACATGAGATCTAACCCCTAACTATGAATAATATTAATTTGATGAACTTGCCATAGATACATATATGAAAACATAATCAAATGATTTTATCATGCAAATCATCCATTAACTGGATAGCTTTATCTTTGATGCTTTTTCAATTGTTAGTTAACTTTATTGTTCCCCGTACTTTTAACTTGCCATTGACCCTCTATTTTTTTTAAGGTGAACAATATTTCGTCTCAGTTCCTGACCCGTTTCAGGATTTTGGACTAAGATGTCTCCGCCCCTTTTCTCTATTATTGTGTGTGGTGTAGGATCATAATCTGGAGTGACCTTGTTTGGTTTGATTAAATTTTTTTGATAAACTTTATCACCAATATTTATATCGTTTTCATCTGTTGCTTTCCGTTTTCTGCCTTCATTTTTCCTACCCTTTCTTTTTGTACGCGGTCATTATCGATTGTTTCATCGTCAAGGATGCTATGTTGAGTATCTGTGGCACAAGGAATTTTGTCCCTAAATTGGCGTCTAAAAAATAATTCACTAGGAGTTTTTCCAGTAGTTCCGTGTGGTGTACTGTTGTACATCATTAGATAATTTACAAGCTCTTCATGCCAATTAGTTTTTAAGCCTTGGCTTATTAAAAATAAGCGTATGAGGATGTCCCTATTCTGTCGTTCTACTTCTCCGTTCATCTGAGGCCAGTATGGAATCGAGTGATATATTTTTATGCCTTTTTCTCTGAAAAACGATTTGATCTCTTCACTTGTGAATTGTTTGCCATTGTCACAAGTGATCGACACCGGGAACCCTAGCCTCGAGAAAATTCTTTAAGTACATTAATGGTTGTCGTAGATGTGATAGTTTTCATTATTTTTATTTCTTTATACCTACTAAAGTATTCCACAATGACAAAGAGATCTTCCCCTTTCGGTAGAGGACCCATAAAATCTACAGCCACGTCTACCCAAGGTACCGTTGGGATTCGTCTCCTTTTCATTGGATAAGGAGGGTTGGGGGCCGATATTAATGTGCAACCCTTACATGCTTTAACAATTTTTTCGGCCTGTTCATCAATTTTAGGCCACCAAACCTTAGTTCGTAGCCTACTTTTCATCGCAACAATGCCTGGATGACCCTCATGAGCAGATTCTAAAACCCGTTGTCTGAGTTTCTCTGGAATAACGATTCTTGTGCCTCGTAACAGAATCCCGTCACTGAAACAGAATTCCTCTTTGAATACTTGACAGTGTTTAATCGCATCGCTCCAGATATCTTGATCAATGCCTGTTTTCAATTGTAGAATTTCTTGATCGGATTATGTGTTCTCGTTGATTTCTTTAACTGTGACAGCAACAGGGCAGGAGTGTTCTACGATTTCATGAACAAAATCGTGACTCTCGAATGGTTCGTGTATTCGCATCTCACAAAGACGGGATAAGGGGTCTGCAATATTGGTTTTTCCTGGTCGATAGACTATCTCAAAATTGAATGATTGAAGCCTCAAAACCCAACGTTCTATCCTCGCGCAGGGACGCGATCTAGGACCGAAAATTGTTTCAAGTGGCTTATGGTCTGTTATAAGTTCAAACTGATCCTTACCATATAAGTACATTTTAAAATGTTCAACTGCCCAAACTGAAGCAAGGGCCTCTTTTTCAGTTTGACAACATCGCTTCTCAACATCTGTTAGACTCTTGTTTCCGTAAGCAATGATTCTAGGACCGCTATTGTCAAATTGAATGAGAACAGATCCTAAACCTACTGGGCTTGCATCTGCAACGACCTGAGTTCTATCATTTGGATCATAATAACCTAGTGTCTTTATTTGAGATAAGCAGATTTTAAGTTTATTGAAAGCTAAAGTTTGTTTGTCAGTCCAGAATGTTGAGATGTCCATGTTCTTGGATAGCTTGAGTTTTAAGATTGTTCTTAGGGGCTCTGTCAAAGTAGCTAAGTTTGGTAACCATTTGCCAATAAAGTTAACTAATCCTAAAAAACTATGTAACTCGTCTAAAGTTTTCGGAGCTCTAAATGACTTAACCGCCCCTACATAATTATCCAAGGGTCGTATTCCTAAGGGTGATAAAAGATGCCCTAGAAATTTTACCTCTGATATTTTAAATACACATTTTTCCTTATTCAAAGCGACATTATTTTCTTTCAATACTTTAAGAGTAAAAGCTACCCTAGTGTCATGTTCTTGTTCCGATATACCGTATATCAAGATATCATCTATGAAATTAACAGTTCCCGTACATGGAAGTAGCATCCTTTCCATGGTTTTTTGGAATATTTCAGGGGCAGCATTTATCCCAAATAAAAGTCGCTTATATCTGTATAATCCTCGGCTAGATATAAACGTTGTTATATCTCTCGATGTAGGGGCGATTTCAATTTGATGAAATGCGTTTTTGATGTCTAACCTTGAGAAAAATTTTGCCTTACGAAATTTTGTTAGTAGTGAATCAATTGTAGGTAGAGGGTAGTTTTCCCTTCGTATTGCTGTGTTAGCTCTACGCATGTCAATACATATCCTGACATCTCCGTTTTCTTTTAAGACAGGCACCATGGGGGAAACCTATTCCGATGGACCATTGACTTCCTCAATTATATCGAATTTAAGTAATTCATTTAGTTTCGAATTTATTTTGGTCTCCAGAGGAATGGGCACCCGCCTATAGGGTTGACTTATTGGTTTAATGGTTCTGTCTATCGGAATATGTATCAACACATTTTTGAATTTTGGAAATGGTTGTACATCTGTTACGTGACTTATATTTAAACCAATTTTGAGAACTCCTAATGAAATCGCTGTAGTCTTGCCTAACAAATTTCTCTTTCCATTTTTTATAACATAAAAAGTTGCATTTTCTTGGTTCGTGCCGAGCTTAATTTTAGCGTCAAAAGAACCTAGAATGTTCAGAGGCTCTTTTGCACCATATGCAAATAGAATTTTGCTAGGATTTTTTATTTGTTTAGAAACTATGATTCCAGATTTCTTCAGGAATTCCCAAGATTTTTCAGAAATTATGTTGGACTTACTTCCTGAATCAATAAGCAGGTCTATCCCGACACCCCCAACTTCGCAGGTGACTGTATCTTCGTCGTCATCAAGATGGAATACGTAGTCAGTGTCGTCGGTTGCGTCGGAGACATTTCGAATGTCGTCATCATTTCGTCTCGATTTGAATTTTTTTGTAGGAGGTCCTGTTGCAAATGGCACACTGCTAGGACGAAATATCCTCGTTGACCTGCAGTATCTCTCAAAATGGCCTTTGAATTTACATTTATTGCAGATGACGTTAGATGCCGGGCAGATTTTATGATTGGCATCCCTAGATCCACATCTGGAGCAGGACTTCGAGTTCAAATCTCTTCTGTTGACTTTTTCTTTATGCTTGTACGACACTTCATTTATTGTGGGTAGTGATAGTGAGGTGCTAGGTTGATTTTCTACAAATTCGCAAAGTTGTCTCTCAATAGTCTCTAGTGAATTTGCTTCCATAGCTATTTGTGTCAATGTAACAGAGTCACCCATAGTCAGGATTTTTTTTCTCAGATCAGTTGATGCACATTTTTCTGTGATCTGGTCAATGAGTTGTTCCTCAAGGTTGGAAAACTGACAATTATCGGCTTGTTTTCTCAATCTCCCGAGGAACTTCTCAAATTTTTCTTCTTTCTCTTGTTTGATTAGGCGAAATAGGTGTCTTTCATATACCCTCCTTTGTTTGGGTGAGAAGTATTCATCCAGCTTTTCTAATGCTATTTTATAAATGTCTAACTTTTCGTTAGTGGGATCTTCTTCAACATCTGCGCCGGGGAGGTTGTAAAAGATTTCTTGGATTCCAAGACCTCCGAAGTGTAAAAGAGGTGCTTTCTTTTTTTTCGGATCGGTGATACTTACGGCCTCTAGGTATATACCTTAAGCCCGCTTCCATTTTTTCCATCTTAATCCCACTGAACTAGCATTTCCATCACAATCAAAAACATCAAGAGTAGGAATGCTAGCCATTTTCTGCAACAACCGAAATGAAAATATAGCGTACAAAATGCGCAATATAGCCTTTGGAATGCACAATGCTGGATGTATTTAATCTCACAAGAACGATTTATAGCTGGCAGTAGGAGATACTCCCAACCACCCTGCACTCATGTTCTATTAAAATAGCACTTTCTGACTTTTCTTTTTAATTGATGTATTTCTTGATACAGTCTCTGTCTCAGACAGGTATTTCTTTATACCTGTTCTTACACAGTCTCTTTCTCAGATAGGTATTTCTTTATACCTTCACATATTTCAGACTGTATTTCTTGATACAGTCTCTTTCTCACACAGGTATTTCTTTATACCTGTTCTTACACAGTCTCTTTCTCAGATAGGTATTTCTTTATACCTGTTCTTACACAGTCTCTTTCTCAGATAGGTATTTCTTTATACCTTCACATATTTCAGACTGTATTTCTTGATACAGTCTCTGTCTCAGACAGGTATTTCTTTATACCTGTTCTTACACAGTCTCTTTCTCAGATAGGTATTTCTTTATACCTTCACATATTTCAGACTGTATTTCTTGATACAGTCTCTTTCTCACACAGGTATTTCTTTATACCTGTTCTTACACAGTCTCTTTCTCAGATAGGTATTTCTTTATACCTTCACATATTTCAGACTGTATTTCTTGATACAGTCTCTTTCTCACACAGGTATTTCTTTATACCTGCTCTTACACAGTCTCTTTCTCAGATAGGTATTTCTTTATACCTTCACATATTTCAGTCTGTATTTCTTGATACAGTCTCTTTCTCAGACAGATATTTCTTTATACCTGTTCTTACACAGTCTTTTATTTTCTAATGAAGTTTTATCACTATTGTGATAAATCAAGTACTTATTTCAAAACTCAGTTAATTTAAATTAATAAATTGACAATATGATACGTTTTACTGGATAGTTTCTGAATGAAATGAACAAAAGTGCAAGGTAGTTAGTATAAGGCTCTCCCACGCTTTATTTTCGGATACTAATGAAATTCTGTAATCTCTCGTCATTATTCTTTTCTCATTCAGTATAATGCAAAGCAAATTATCCAATTTTTGTATGAAAGTTCTTCCTTGTACTTACTGCTGATTTAAGCGATTAGTTAATCCTCGTCGCCAATTGTGGTGTTCACTATTTCTATGAATAAAACACTTCTATTCGTTCTAACACTTTTATTACAACAGTCTATAAGTACGGTCTCATTCACACACCGAATCTCAATGAATATCCAATATATTGGTTCCCCTCGCATCGCCATTCGGTTACATATACGTGACTTATCAATATACTGAATCATCATAATGAGTTCGCCCAGTTCAATACATCACAGTGTACATGAAGAGGGATTTTCAATCCAAGATGGCATCGTTTACTGGCAATCGAGGCGAACCGATCCCAGCAGATGTTATGTTCCTTCAAAGTCTAGATTAGAGTCCATGAGACTATACCACGACGAGTCTTCTCATATTGGATTCGACAAGATGATCACCAAAATGAAAGAAGATGTTATTTGGCCTGGGATGAATAAGTCTGTCCGCAAATATGTGAATAATTGTAGCACTATTGGTAAATCACATACAGGAAAAAGATCTGGCTTCTGTCAACTCAATCATGTTCCGACTGAAAAGCTAGATACATGGCATATTGACCATGCAGGCCCGTTAGTGAAGTCTTTCGTCTGCACCCAAATACTCGTTATAGTAGACAGTTTTACGAGATACGTTAAACTATGTCCGCTGATACAGAAAACGACGGAACACACCATACAAGCCATCAAAAGAGTATTTCAAGAATTGGGAAAGCCAAAGAGAATAATAGCAGATAGAGGCACTGCTTTTGTATCGTCTAAATTCAAACAGTTCCTCGAATCAGAAGATGTGGGACTACATCTCATTGCAACAGGAATTCCGAGAGGAAATGGAAAAGTGGAAAGAGTCATGAGAACCGTTTTCAATGCTATGAGATCAATGCTCAATGAGGAGGAAGAGAAAATATGGTTTAAAATACTGCCAAATATTGAAAAAGATTTGAATTCCACAATCAATAAATCAACTGGATATGCCCCATGTGTCCTAATGACAGACTCAAATGATAGACTTACTTCAACCATTAAATTGCTTAGTGACATACCAGTAACCACACCTGTTGTAAATAGAGATGCTCTAGTGGAAAAGTTGGATGCTTTGGCCAACAAAACAAGAAGAGAATTCGATTCTTCAAGAAAACCAGGCTACCCGTTCAAAGTGAATCAACAAGTGGTTATGGAAGTCACACAACTGTCGAATGGTGGCAAATTAAAACCAAAATTTATTGGGCCCTTCGAAATACAAGCAGTCCTTCCAAATGATCGATATGCTCTGAGAAGAATAGGAGGCCAGAATAGAACAACTGTAGCCGGCCAAGAACAACTGAGACCTTGGCCCGAAGAAGCGACTAGTGATGAGTGAGTGTTCGTTCCAACGGGTGCCACGATGAAGTGGAATATTTCCCATGTTTATCAGATTTTATGTTCTTTAATGTACCCTATGAGATTCTTGCTATATGTTATGATCAAAGCTGAAATTGTAAAAATACTTGGAACTCTATAGCCTTGAAACGTTAATTCAAAATCATTTCAATTGTTCAAAATTGTAGAGGTCAGTGTAATGAATTTGTGTTTAACTGGCAACGTTTTAAGCCGGTGACTGAGATATGTCTTGTGTAGTTTGGGAACGTTGCAGTTGATTAGAATTTAGTTTGAACTTGAGCGTTGCTGTGATAACCCGTGACCATTGGGTACTGTGTGTTTGGGTAACGTCAAGATGATTAGAATTTAGTTTCAACTTGAGCGTTGCTGTGATAACCGGTGACTGAAATATATCCTGTGAGGTTGGGTAACGTCAAGATGATTAGAATTTGGTTACAACTCGAACGTCGTTGTGATAGCCCGTGACTACAGAGTCCTGTTGGGTTGGATGACGTTACAGTTGACAAGAATTAGTTAATTAAAATTTGTTTGATAGTAGTTAATTAGAATTTGTTTGATAGTAGTTAATTAGAATTTGTTCGATAGTAGTTGATTAGAATTTGTTCGATAATAGTTGATTAGAATTTGTTTGATAGTATTTGAATAGAATTTGATTTTGTCGAACATTTGAAGTCAGAGCTATTTCGTTCACAAGTAAAATCCGTGGTACTGTGTGTCCTGGGTGTTTTTACTGTGTGGAACGATAGAAGGTTTAGACCAATAATATTTGTGTTTGCTGTCGATGAGTGACATGAGATAAATCTTGGCTATAAAGTTCTAATTTGAGCATGAAAGCGGTTGTGGTTTTTTTCCCGCCTGGTTTTTTTTTCCCACACATTCATATGCCGCAGCGCGAGCCAGCGCATAAAACAGAGCCATGCTTATTAAATGATCAAATTCTTTTATGTAAAGTGTTAATCCAAATAATGTGGTTTTGACTGTAATAGTAATTGATGTTAATGTGAAACGAGGACGTTTCAATGGTCAGTATGGCCGTGTTAGCAATTGTTAAATTTGGCCCCCTTGTTCATTTGATACTAATGTGCGAATGTAAATGTAAGAAGAACAACTCTATGATTTAAATGTCTGCCACACTTCTGTGTTCCCGAGGCTGCGCCGAGGGATTGATCTCTGTCTCGCTCCCTCTCTTAGCCTGACTCTCAGAACAGAAGGTCGATTCAGTCATCCCCTCTCTGTGTACCGAGATCACGTGTTGTATCAAAATAAACTACTTTTTGCCCACCGAGTTAACCTTATTTGATTATTCCTTCGTAGGATCACATATATATATATATATATATATATATATATATATATATATATATATATATATAAAATAATTTAATCATAAATTGAGAGAACGGCGAAATCATTTCTATTTTCATTATATATATATATATATATATATATATATATATATATATATATATATTCATTTATTTGTCATAGAAAATTACAATTATTAAGAGATGGATAAACTCAGAATAACATGACAAATGGGACCACACAACAATTAAGAAACCGATACACAGAACTCTGTGATGTGTGGCCCAGTTAGATGAACGACAATCTTATATTTATACTTCACCCAATAAAACAGAACAAAAAAAGAGACGAAATCGATAATGATGCTTCTTTTTCGACGCATCATATGATAACTTCGTTTATAGCAGTACTGATTTGGAATTTCGTTTCGTGGTTTGAAATTCATCTTAAAATGATGAGAGAGACTCTTCGTAATGTTTTAAAATTGGAAAAGAATTTCGCATTTTTAGAACGGGTTGAAGACTTGAGAGTGGCAAGAAATGCCACTCAAGATGATTTGTTAAATTCAGCCTTAGATTTGTTTTCGGGAATGGCACTTGTAGGATATGGAGCCACTATAGAAGTAGCTTTAGAAATTGGTTTTCTCTGAGTGCTTCATTGCGTGAGGAGTTTCGGTCCCCCGATTACAATGATCGCCTTTCTGACGAAATAAAAAGACGAACACAGTCACCTGACGAAACTATCGGCATGCATATAGCCGTAATAAAAAATTTATTCAACCGTCTCACTGCTCCCGTATTGGAGCCACTACACCTCAAAATTTTGTTGAAGAATATAGCTCCAGTTTACCAAACTCAATAAGGTCTTATGGAAATCAATTCGATCGAAGAACTTTTGAAGTATGGCAGGATGCTAGAATCTTGCAACTCTTCTGTCCAATCGTTCAAACCTCCTCCATCGAGAAAGGTTGCAAATTTATTGGAGCCCGATTTGGCTGCGGTAGATATCGGATCCTCAGAAATGCGAAAAAGTGAAGTAAATTCTGTAAGTTTTGAAATCAAGTGTTTCAATTGTAGTCAACGTGGTCACAAGGTCAACGCTTGTAAGGAACCAAAGAGAAAGAGATGTTATAGATGTAACAAACCTAATTACATAGTTTCAATTTGTCCATCGTGTTCGAAAGATACCTCTCGGTATTCGGGAAACTCAAGTCGGGACATACTCGGGCGCATCAGATTAAGTTAGCATACATGACCTACGTACTTCTAATGATGAATATAGCCTAATCTGACCATTTGACTGGTGGGGTTGGGTGTCGGTGAGGGTTGAAAATGAAAAAAAAATTCTCGAGCTCGTCAGATTTTCTGAGGGGATGTTAATTGGAACCAAAAAATTCTCTCTTTCAATAATCTGACGATTTGTATGTGACACAAACTCGCTTCGATGTTTTGAGTTGCAAAAAAAATTGTCATTTTGACATACTCGGTCGCGTCAGATTAAGATATATATGGTTTATCCCCATTTACTGGATGTGACGATTTACTTGAGGAAATCTGACAAATTTAAATCATTATTTTTTGATTTTTCAAATGTAAGACATTTCCGGGCCTTCGTGAATTATTTCATACCCATAGGTTTACACCCAAATTAGCCCCCCCGAAAAGAATTTCTGGCTACGGGTCTGCCAGAGCCAACGTGAGTTTTACAATGAGAAACTGGTAGTTTCCACTGTTTTTCGACGTATCCAATTTTGTTTTTCATGTAAACATTTTTTGAATTACACATTATTATTATTATTATTATTACATCTGAACGACATCCATATTCTATCTTCGAACCAATCAAACGATAACGAAAATATCACCTAATTCACAATAACCATGATCAGGAAAATTGAACAACACAAAAAAAAAATAAAATTATTAAAGCAGTACACTCTTACTTCTATCCCATCAACTCATAATTTCTTTTTCTCAAAAACAATTCATAAAATGGCGACATCTGAGAGTGCACGGGAGCGAGATCTCCTAAGTATTGAATTGAATAAGTTGAATAAGAAGCTTATTGTGGATATTTTGGTTAATAAACGAGTGCCTGAGGAAGTTGCGAGTGAAGTGGTTAAACAATATTTCTCGGAACTTTTTAGTGTTGACAATTCTAGTTTTACCCACGGAGATGAGAGTCATCAACTTCGATTATTGGAGTCGCAGTCAGTCTCTCTCAAAAGTGAACTGAAGACGTTGCACAAACTCAATTATCATCTTGAACGTAGAATTTCAAATTTGGAAGACATAATATCATTATTGAAAAGTGGAAATTCTAATGTCGAATCTTCATCTGACAGAAATGTAAACAACAACATGCATAGTGAACAATATGTTCCACCGGTTCCAGGAACAGATGATAAGTCACCGTCAGTGGCGGGGAAACCAGAGCGTGATTATGATACCCGTGTTCAGGTGCAAGAACATAATATTGACGGAACATGTCGCGAGGAAAGCAGTTCTGCGAGGGCAGGACGGGAATACAATAGAAAAGGTTCTCGAGTCACTGGGGTTTTTCCGGGGAATCCTTTGAACGTGCAATCTACATTGGCCGATAATGGTTCAAATAAAGTAAATTATGGTAAAAACAGGAATAAACGGAAGAAAATTATTGTGGGAACCGATCCGGACCATGTCAATTTTGCTGCAGACAGAAAGAAATGGATTTTTGTTTCTAAATACAAGACATCATACTCGAAAGAAGATTTGGATCAGTACCTAAGTACCTCATTTCCTAATGTCTCATTTTTAACGGAGAAGGTGCCCAACAAGGGTGACTTCAGTTCATTTAGAATCTGTGTTTCTGAAGATAACTTCCAATTGATGATGGATCCAAGTAAATGGCCAAAAGGAGTGGAAATCTCAAGATATTTTTTTCGTAGGGGATTCGAAGTTGATCGATAAGACTTTTAATATACTCAATTTGAATGTTCGTAGTGTACGTAATAAAGCCACCTACCTTGAGTTGTTTCTGAGTTCCAATTCATTTCCAGAAGTTGTTTGTTTGACGGAGACTTGGCTTTCCAAGCAGGAAGCATCCGTTTTCAATGTAGAAAATTACACAGTTGCAAATTATTTTTGTCGAAGTGAACTCAAGGGGGGTGGTGTAATGATTCTGGTTAGAAGTGATATTGCTTTTGAGCCGGAGTCAACAGATTGTTCATTCATCTGCGAGCAGTCTTTTGAAGCGACAGCGATTAAGGTCAGGATGAACGGTGGGCCCTTGCGTGTAAGTTGCATATACAGATCTCCTTGTTCAAACTCTGATGATTTTTGTAATTCGTTGGAGAGATATTTGGATAGAGTTCATTCCGGTGGTGGTGTTGCTTGTGGGGATTTCAATGTTGATTTTTCAACGGAGAGTAGTCATGTAAAAAATGTTGTTGATGCTTTTTCTGGTTTCGGCATGAGTATTTGTTTTCGTGACACATTTTCTCGTATACAGGGTGATTCGTCGACATTGATTGATAATATGTTTGCGAGTTCGGACGTTTCACCGTGCGAGGTAAGTAGTAAATCCAATAATATTTCGGATCATAATGCCCAGTTGTTGATGATACCTTTGGATTCCAATATTGAGCAGCAAGGGATGACTCGCAAGCGTACTTTTACGGAAGCTGAGGTGTCTGATTTTTGTACTCTGCTGGAGGGAGAGACTTGGGGCAATATGATGGCAGCAGAATCTGTGGACGATAAGTATTCGGCCTTCTTCGACTGTTTTTGGTATGCTTTTAATAGAGCATTTCCTTTAAAAACGTTTAAAGATTCTTCTAATCGATTGAGAAGATCTTGGATCACACCTGATTTGATTCGGGAGGGTGAGGTTTTGCGGGGCCTTCACAACTCTAACATACTAACGAAAAAGACTTATAATTTTTTTAAGAGACAGCATGAAAGAAGAATTTTAGAGGCAAGGACCCGTTCGAATGACAAATTCATTCAAGATGCGGAGGATAAGTCAAGGCTGCATGGCAATTGATTCATGGCTTGGTTGGGAATAGCACTGGAAGAGGTGATATACCTGATGAGGTCGAGCTAGAGAACGGGAAGAGGGTAAATGGATTGGAGAATATAACAGCTGCCTTCGGCAGATACTTCAAGGATTCGGTGGATTTTATTTCGGATGGTGCAAGTGATTTGAAGTTGCCGCGTGACTTCCCTTCGTTGTCCTCGAGTATGTTCTTGCGTGACGTAGATGAGGGTGAGGTCATTGACATTCTGCGGTCCCTCAAAAATAGAAAATCTTCTGGTGTGGATGGTGTGCCTTTATTTTTACTTAAGAAGGTTTCACGATGCTTGGCTGCTCCACTGGCTTATCTGATCAATCAGTCCTTCAAATGTGGGGTGTTTCCATCAAAGCTCAAGCTGGCGGCCGTCATTCCTGTTCACAAGAGAGGTAGCAAGGAAAAAGTTGAGAATTATAGACCCGTCTCATTGTTACCAGCTTTTTCTAGAATTTTTGAAAGAGCTTTTTATAACCGACTTATTTCTTTCGTGGTTGACTTCAACCTGATCAAATCGAGGCAGTTCGGTTTTCGGAAGGGCCTTTCTACAGTGGACGCTTTGCTTGCAGTTCTGGCGAGAATAGCAGAGGCCTGGGAGCGCGGTGATAAGTGTGCTGGGGTGTTCTTTGATATGTCTAGGGCATTTGACACGATAGTTCATACTCATCTTCTGAACAAACTTTATAGGCTTGGTATAAGAGGTCCAGCATGGCACTGGTTAAGATCATACCTAAGCGGAAGGCAGCAAGCGGTGCGGATAACGCGTGACGGTAGCCACGTGTATTCTGATTTTGAGACGATTGGCTGTGGAGTGCCTCAGGGGAGCATTCTGGGCCCCTTGCTTTTCCTTTTGTATATAGATGACATTGGTCTCACTTTCGGAGATGATGAGATGAGGATTCTGTATGCAGACGATCTGTCTTCCTTGTTGGGGGCTCTTGATGAGCGCTTGCTGTCAATGAGGTGTTGTGAATCGGCACGTGATATTTCTCGGTGGTGTTCTGACAATGGGTTGGTGTTAAACTCAAAGAAAACAAGATTTCTCCGTTTTTCTAGGAGGAGACCAGATTCAAGCTTGTTGGTTCGTGCAGGCGGTTTTACAGTCGAGCAGTCGGAGAGTGTTAGGTTTCTGGGAATCTTTCTGGATGATTCGTTGTCGTGGTCCTGTCATGTAGATTCTGTCGTGCAGAGACTTCAGGTGAGACTATATCAAATGAGAAATTTGAAGAGGGTTTGTTCATTGGCTACAAGAAGGTCTTTTTATTTTGCCTGTGTACAGTCGGTTATATCTTACGGACTGCTAGCCTGGGGAAACTCATCGCATGTCGAGAGGGTTTTAATCGCTCAGAAGCGGATACTTCGCGTGATGTTGGGTTTACCTTGGGATGAGCCCTGTAGATCTTACTTTGAGGGGGAAGGAATAATGAGCGTCACCAATTTATATGTTTTTCAAATGTCGTCGTACGTTAAGGAAAATATCTCGAAATATCAAAAATGTGCGGATGTAAATGCCTATAGTACCAGGAATTCTCACAAGTTGTATGCACCGTTTTGTCATTTGTCTGCAACTCAGAATTCGTTCAGAGCTATGTCCATTAGAATATTCAACGCCCTGCCAGATGAAATTGTTTCTGTTGGTAGCCTGCCTCGCTTCAGGAGATTGCTCAAAGATTTCCTTATGAGAAACTGTTTTTATAGTTTAAGGGAATTCTTTGCTGATAAGTGTGTTTGAAATTTTTTTCCGGTTTTTGTAACATGTGTTTTTTTTTTCTATGTTTATGTATTCTGACAATATCCAATACCTGTTTTTTCAAGGTCTATGGAAATAAAATATATCTATCTATCTATCTATTGAATCTCGACGGACCTTCCGTTTCGATCTTCGAAACAACCTAATATTCCCAATAACCAAAATTAGGACTTTACCGTCACCCGAATTATCTAAGGATATCTTTTCCCGCCCGAGATCCCCAGATACACTACTTTCTCATATTTGAAACATAGATGAATTCAAAATAGTAATCATCGAAATGAATACCATTTTCAATTCCCAGGCTCAGAGATCTTTTATCATGAGGTTGGAGAAATGATATTAGATTTTGTCACTGAGATGAGCGATATACCGGTTTCGGCCTTGTTTGGCCTCATCAGTATCGCATACACCTCAGAGACAAAATCTTCATAAAAAACTTAGATATTTAAAGCAATCGGGTCCGATGTACTGAGCAGAAATAGTGATTACTATTTTGAATTCATTTATGTCTCAAAAATGTTTTCGGTGTGGCCCCCGTAAAGGCAAAGAATTTTTTTGTTTACCGTTTTATTCTTTTTCTTAAAAACTACTTTCTCATTCAATGAACAAAAATTTAAAACAAATTTATATATATATATATATATATATATATATATATATATATTATTTATTTAATTTTTGTCATAACAACATTTGCTAAAATAGGACATCCAAAAATTTGTTGATAAAAATTATTTTTGTAGCTGAAAAAATTTGATTTAGAGAGAAATTCAGTGATATATATATATATATATTATATATCACTGAATTTCTCTCCAAAAAAAAATTATTTTTGTAGCTGAAAAAATTTGATTTGGAGAGAAATTCAGTGAGATTATATATATATATATATATATATATATAAATATGAGAAAGATTTGAATATTGAGGGATCGGTAAAATACATAGATAAGATTTATTGGACATAACCCTCTGAAACTGAATACCAACTTCTCACCGTACTGATGAGGGCCGAAAGCCCGAAACAGCTGTCTACGGTTCATTTCAGTTTCAGAGGGTTATGTCCAATAAATCTTATCTATATATATATATATATATATATATATATATATATATATATATATCACTGAATTTCTCTCCAAATCAAATTTTTTCAGCTACAAAAATAATTTTTATCAACAAATTTTTGGATGTCCTATTTTAGCAAATGTTGTTATGACAAAAATTATAAATATTGCAATATCACAACTACAATTCATTCCACATTTCATAAATCAATATGTAGACGACATGATACTTGCAGTACCTGAATTGACAACACAATCACGGTTTTTAATAGAATAGACCAACATATCAAATTAAATATCGAAAGAGAAAATGAAAGATCGGTACCGTATTTAGATACAAGGGTCATTAGAACAGAGAATATCATAATAAAACTAGATCGGTACAGAAAGCCTAGTAGCCCTGGAAGATATATAAATAAAGATTCATATCAACATATTTCTATAAAAACTTACGTTATTTTAGGTATGAAAAAAAGAATCATAGAAACACACCCAGACTATCAGAGGTCTGCTTCAGAAAGGTTATATATAAATTTTCTTTGGAAAATGGATATTCGAAGTGTTTTCTTAAAAGACTCTTGTTTTGTTCACAACACCAGCCAGTACAAACAACGAACATAGAATAAGAACAGAGGTCAGGAACAATGAATCGTGAGTCCAATTTCTGCGAGTTACCGTGTTATAAACGCTCATAAACGGTTACGATTTTCTGATACCGTTCGTATTTTTGCGAGAGCGGTAATAGAGGGGAAGGTGTTATGAGGTAGCCGTATATATGTCATCATTGTGACCGTTGTTGAAAATCTGTAACCTTGTTCCAAAGCAGGGTAACTGGCAGCGTTTATAATCAAAACAAGCGTATTCGTGCCAAATACGAAAATTGCTGTATTGCATCTTGTAGATTGAAGGGTGTCTATACCTATGAAGTTTCTTGATTTATTCATTTGATTCATTTCTTACACCAGCTCAGCAAGATGTGAAAGAAAGTTTTCGAAGACGATGAATTTCATATTTTCGTTTACCTAAAACGAAGTCAAAAATTCATAAACTACCCCATGTTTCTCGGCATTCTCTTCAATCGCTACCAGATGTTCGTTTCATGACCTGTTTTTTTAGGCGGCTTTTTTGATGGGGGATTCTTCATATGACAAGTGGGACTACTCTCATATTTCAATAGTTATTGTCCATTCTCCAATCAGAAATATAGAATCTTTTTATTCTAGAGAAAGATGTATTCAAATTCGAAACAATCGAAACCACGTTGAGAGTGTATTCAGAGAGTATTCTTAGTTTTTAGTGTCTTTGACTCCAAATTGTGTTATCGAGGGTAACTTCTTTAATTATTTACGTAGCTGATTTTTCCGTTCGGCGCCTCTCAATATGAAGTTTCAACTATTTTAATTGTAGATTATTGATAAGAAGTGTAAAAAATCCGAAACGTGTCAGTCTTTGGGGTCTGCGGATAGAAGTGAAGACAAAGTAACACGTGAATTGTATCGTAGAGCGTCGACCTATTAGATCATTATTTTCGAATAATTTTTGATTTGTAAGGGAGTATTTATGACCAATTTGAACTTCCTTGATCCCTGATCATAAACACTCTTTTGTGAACCAAAATCAATTCAAAAATGATAACCGAATAGTTCGACGATACAGTTTACAAGTTGCTCAGATTTCACTTCTATTAGCAATCCCGGAAGACTGTTTTTTTTGTTTGTTGAGAGTCAATTTTACTTATGTTTTAATATATATTTCATATTTTTTTTAATATCAAGAATTTGAATGCCGATGGCGATCGCTATAAGACACCCAAAAAATAAACCTTTATACATCAATGGAGATTCATTCCTCGTGTACTGATAAAGAAACAATCCAAGAAAAATATAGGAATTAACTTCCTTTTGAATTTCTTGAGACTGACAGAAGGCTGGTTTTTAGTTCAGAATAATGCCTACTCGTGGTATTACGATTCCGGTATTTTATTTTCAGAATTATTATTATTATTTTTGTGTGTGTTATGTCTTTTTTATTTATTTTTTTATAATTTATTAATTTTGATAATATATTTATACTGTGTTATTTCGAATAATCTCTGAGTTTCTAGTTTTGAATTTATAGTTTGTTTCATTTAATCTATATTTCATATTTCATTATTATTCATATATATGGTTTTGATGAACATCATTTTATCGAGCATATATATATATATATATTTGTTTTTATTTCGTTATTACTGGTTGATGTGTCTTTAGTTATTAGCAATCATAAAATTTATTTCATTCCTTTCACCATATTATTTATATTTCATTTTCCTGTTAATATTTGTTTAGAAAATAGTTACCGTTTATTATCTTATATATATATATATATATATATATATAATATATATAAATATAATGAAAAGAGTCTAATGACGTTCATAATCCGCCGAAGAAAATATCCAATAATATGGACTAGTGAAAATCTAGATCATGAAGTAAACTGCAGGAAACGTGCTGCCATCGAGTCAACGTAGCAATAGACTAGTTTCTGGGTTGTTACCCGTCATCAGTACTGCTTAACGTCTTCGTCGATGACAACCAAAATGAGCCGCAGACCTAAATTCAATGCTGTTAGGCACTTTCCAGATATGAAAAAGAAAAGTGCCATCTAGCGGAGAAACGTCTGCACCTCACTCCTACAGAAACTCTTCATGAAATAGATTCCCACGTGCATTCCGTATTTCCCATCAGTAACTAGTAGTACTCCAATTCGGAGTCTCGTACAGAACTTCGGGAAGTGGAAAACGCCCTCTAACGCGCTGAGCGCGAACCGTCGTAATGAAAAGAGTCTAATGACGTTCATAATCCGCCGAAGAAAATATCCAATAATATGGACTAGTGAAAATCTAGATCATGAAGTAAACTGCAGGAAACGTGCTGCCATCGAGTCAACGTAGCAATAGACTAGTTTCTGGGTTGTTACCCGTCATCAGTACTGCTTAACGTCTTCGTCGATGACAACCAACTTCATGATATAGATTTTCACTAGTCCATATTATTGGATATTTTCTTCGGCGGATTATGAACGTCATTAGACTCTTTTCATTACGACAGTTCGCGCTCAGCGCGTTAGAGGGCGTTTTCCACTTCCCGAAGTTCTGTACGAGACTCCGAATTGGAGTACTACTAGTTACTGATTGGGAAATACGGAATGCACGTGGGAATCTATTTCATGAAGATTTTCTGTAGGAGTGAGGTGAGTTGCAGACGTTTCTCCGCTAGATGGCACTTTTCTTTTTCATATCTGGAAAGTGCCTAACAGCATTGAATTTAGGTCTGCGGCTCATTTTGGTTGTCATCGACGAAGACGTTTAAGCAGTACTGATGACGGGTAACAACCAGAAACTAGTCTATTGCTACGTTGACTCGATGGCAGCACGTTTCCTGCAGTTTACTTCATGATCTAGATTTTCACTAGTCCATATTATTGGATATTTTCTTCGGCGGATTATGAACGTCATTAGACTCTTTTCATTACGACGGTTCGCGCTCAGCGCGTTAGAGGGCGTTTTCCACTTCCCGAAGTTCTGTACGAGACTCCGAATTGGAGTACTATCAGTTACTGATGGGAAATACGGAATGCACGTGGGAATCTATTTCATGAAGAGTTTCTGTAGGAGTGAGGTGCAGACGTTTCTCCGCTAGATGGCACTTTTCTTTTTCATATCTGGAAAGTGCCTAACAGCATTGAATTCAGGTCTGCGGCTCATTTTGGTTGTCATCGACGAAGACGTTAAGCAGTACTGATGACGGGTTACAACCCAGAAACTAGTCTATTGCTACGTTGACTCGATGGCAGCACGTTTCTGCCAGTTTACTTCATGATCTAGATTTTCACTAGTCCATATTATTGTATATTTATATATATTATATATATATATATTATATATATCACCTTGTATTGTGATGTTGAAAAAAATGCCTGAGGTGGAAAACTGAATCATTTTTAACACATTCTGCGGGCGCTCATGCATAAATATAAAAAACGAGATAGAAAGAAATGATGACGCATACGCCTTAACTTTTTTCGACAAATTTTTTTTGCCCCCTGAGAAAAAAAATTCTGCGGGCGCCCATGAATATATTCTAAGTATTGTTTTCACATCCTCTCTTTCCAAATTTGTTTATGCTTTACTTTTTGACCTATCTTTACGCTTAATTTCTAGACGTTATTCTGTTCTCAGATTATTATTTCTGAATATAATAATACAGGAAACTCATCAACATTTCTGGAAATATGCATTCAAATTAGTACAGCCTAGCTAAAACTTTCCCCAGTAACCAAGTATGTTTTAGCGAGGATGTATAACCGTGTTAAGACTCTTTCGAGCATGGTGGTATCCGGTAGGTACCACATATTTCTAGACCCATGATGCACGGTGGTGTATAAAATAGACCACCTATTTGATCTTCATTTCAAGAGTTGCATCGGGGTTTATTTCATGAACCACGCTTTCCTTAAATACGTCGAGGCATTAATTTGATATGAACAAACGCAAATTTTAGGTCAGTTGATTCTGAAACCGACTTTTAAGTAACTTGTAACTTGTTGATCTCGTAATCAGTAAACGGTGGTTCCGATTTTCTTTTACTCAGTGCATAAGTGTTTATTAATTAACCAGCTAATTTCTTACATTAATTTCTTCTTGGAATATTCAAGTAAGTTATTCTTTTTCATTCATTTGGATTTTTTCAATGAATTACACAGAATTATGATGAATGAATTTATGTGCATTCAAATTTTGTACCACCGTGCAACTAGGTCATATTTCGTTTTAGCGTCGATATGGATGAAAAATTGTCTTTTAGATTAGTGGGTATGTCTGAAGAAGATTTTCATGCTGAATTATATGCATATAGCAGATATACTTTCGGGAGATGATATGGTATTGATTCCGTTGATGGGGTTGCTGATGACGAGGACGTAGATGAAAATAATGGATGAACTCCGGAAACTTGTAGAACTACAAAGTGAAACGTTTAGGACAAGGATGACTTTATAAAAAAAATATAAAACAAACAACGGAAAGAATCTGTACAAATAAACAAACATGCACCTTTCATTCATCGAAAAATAAAAAACAAATATAATTTGCACACGTTATATGCTACAATAATTATTTTCGTACGAAAATAAAACAAATACGCACTGACTCGATATGATAACCCTGCAGTGTACCATTTTATCTGAACCTGAAAACGGTTTTTGTTAATAATATCTGCAAAATAAATTATTGAATTCGAAACTTCCAGCATTTTTGTTAGTCTCTTAGTGGCATGGTGGTACATAAAGGTATACCACCATGAAAATTGTATTTTTATAGAAAAATTTTTTTTTTTTATGATACAATATTTCATTTTATTGTCTCATAACCAAGAATCAGGAAAAGAAACGGTATAAATTAGAAAAAAAATCACGGTGCTTCTAGGGTATATTACAATGGATATTTCGTGTGCTTCAAAGAGTTAAGAAATTGACAGTGAGGATAAGTGGGGGTAACCGCACTATTACCAAAAGTATAACCGGACTTATAACAAGGTAACTCGCAGAAATTTGACTATATAATATTTGCAGCTCTACCATATGTCGAAGAACTCAAACAGAAATTCAATAGACTATTTTTCTAACTTTTTCGAAGACATAAAAAATTGCTGAATATAATATTCTGACAACCCGACAGCTTCATAATAATATCAAAGATGAAGTAGATTTGAAGAAAAACAAAGATGTAGTTCATAAAATAGATTGTCAACATTTCCTTTGGTGTATGTAGGTCAAACTTCACAGTCGATCAAAAAAGGATATCTGGACATAAAAGTGATTCAAAATTGAGACCAAGAAGATGTGCCTTGGCACAACATACTCATTCAACAGGACACATTATGGATTTCGAAAATATTCGAATTTTAGACAGAGAAAAGAAATTGGAAAAAAGATTCTTTCTTGAAATGTGCCTTATAAGAGAAAAAATAATAGTATGAACTCTAGAACTGACATTAATGATTTGAGCAAAATCTACACTTTCCTCTTGGAAATGGATGGATGAAAATCCCCAGTTGCTCCTGTTTCTAGTTTTCCTACTGTTAGGCACATAAATTTAATATTTCTTGATATAGGTTTTCTTGTATATCATGATTTGTTTTTTGAATGATTGATTGAATTGTTAATTTCACTGAGGTTATATCATTTGTGATTCTTCTTATGTTTCATCTATATTCAAACTATGAACCATAAATATTATACATGACAAAAATGTCGAATGATTTTCAAAGTAATTTAATTTGAACTGATATACTCATATTTTTTCTTGTTGCTGTTGATGTCATACGTTTTGTAAGTTTAATTACCAACAACTATGTAGGTAGTTCTGAATTCTCTTTTGCTCCTGAGGAAGTTCCAATTTGGAACGAAATATATAGAGCCAATAACAATTTGAATTTTTATTGAAGAACATTTGTCCGTTATAATATTTGAATTGTCGATTTTGCGACCGTGAATCTCCTTATTTATTTACACATATACAGAGTGGTCCAGATCGTAACCAAGAAATTTAAACACGTATTCTACATCAAAAATATGCCCTAGTTGTCATATAAACATATGTCGAGAAATGTTTCCTCCGAGATACGGGATTTTAAAATTATAGAAAAAAAATATTTTTTATTAATAACTTTCATACTGCTTGAAATATCTTTATGTAGTTTGAAACATAGGTTTTAAGCGTCATCGTCAAGGGATCACTTTTTGCATGATATCATCACCTTTCTTTTCCACCAGTGGCGTCCGTACTGCAGCGAGACTGAATATTTTTTTAATAAAAAAATGATACGCCACTGGTTTTTCCGACAATGAAAATTACTATTTAAATCCTTATTTAATTTGGAGCAAATTCGGTCTCCTGACTTTTTGCTGTACGAGGCACCGTTTCCGGTAAAAAAAAATAAAACACATTCTCATGCATGAAGAAATCGTCAAATTGGATATAGCAATAAAAAGCTTACTACGGTTTTTGTAGCAATTTTCTGAGATTAGAAAAATTCAATACACACCCCAACTCCCATTTTTAGTGTAGAATAATTTGATTAAAAACTTAATAAATGACAGTTTTGGTTTCCAATTACTTTTTCAATACAAGCATTACCATAAAAAACAGTAATTTCCTTATTGTGGAAAAGCAAAGTGTGCTGGAGAAAAAAACTGTTGTCAGCTTCAAACATTTATTTGAAGTTTGACAGTAATAATAATAATAATAATAATATTTCATTCGATTGTTAACTATTAACAAAATGAATATTATAACCCATCAAGTATTACATAGGGTGTCAATATGTGTATAAACGAATGTTTATTGAATAATAAGTGTATAAATATAAACAGTTGGTATATGGACCAATTAAACTTGAACAATTTTAGACGAACATTATAAGTCAAACGAATTTGCATTTCCAGAATTCTTCCATGCTATAATAAGCTTCTCGTACCAGAAAGATTTTAAGTTTTGCCTTCACTTTCTCCTTCTTCATTGTTTTCAACCGCTCTGGTATGCAGTTGTAAATCAATAAAGCCTCGTGGTTGACACTCATTTGGGATGCCAATACCCTGTGATAGGGCGTCATCAGATTGTTTGCGTTTCTGGTTCGGTATGTATGATATTTTCCGTTTTTTGCCATCTCATCAACTCGCTCATGAACATACATGGAAACACACGAAAGTAAGTAAAGTGAGGTAAGAGTCAAGATGTTTTCTGCTGGAAAGTGATCTCTACAGCTTTCGCTCCCTCTTAAGTTACAGATGATGCGTAAAGCATTCTTCTGTTTCATGAAAATTGTATGACTTCCAGGTATTCCATAATTGATCAGGCTTTGGAAAAAATGCAAAATATCATGTTTTGGCTGCGATTTGTTGCAACCGATAGTCTCGTGATTAGATTCGATATGTGCATGAAATTTCAGATTTGGCTGCAGTATGACGCCTAAAACAACATCTGTTGGGACGAGTCTGAAAGGTGACGTGTTTGGCTATTGAAGCTTGTAAAATTTTATGACATGGAAAGTCGAATTGACAGCCAATTCATATCTAGATCTAGACAAAATCGAATCTGAATATTTTTTTCAACACTAAGTAGAATTTATGGAATCTAAACTAATGAGATATGAAAATATGGAATTGAGACCACCTATATAATAATAAATAATAATAATTATATCGACTTTATTTTAGAAAACTGGTACAAAAGGCGATATTTAGCTTAAAGCTATTCTTACATATAACCTTATCATACCGTCATCAAGGAACTTAAAATATAAAATTTTCATCACCAATGCGAAAAAAAATAAACAACAAAACTAAAATAATTTTACACATGGATATATGGCCACCCAGAATATTCAGCCCCTGAATAATACTCACATATGTTGAAAATAGACTGTACCCTAAAATTAACACCGCGACTAATCATAACCAGTGATGAATGCAGTATTAATATCCTACAACGAACAAGACTACGCAGAAATCAATTGCAGAATTGCCCAAGGTAGAGTACACGTAGCCTTCTTGTGAAAGAAAGTATGGAGCTGGCTTTGTTTTATCATCATCTAATCGGTTATAGAGCTTTACCGACATATAAGAGAAACTCCTTTGAAATGTCACCGTTCTATGCTTCGGTATTGATAACATATTTCTAGATCTTCCTTAACACCATGCACGTTCGATCTATAAGAAAGTTTTTCACGAGATATTCAGGAGAATTTGTTCGGATCACGTTCTGGGTCAGAGCAAGCAGATGCATCTTCCCAAACCCTTGACATAGGCAAACCACTTCAACGTCTTCAAGTGTTGAGAAACCAAATCGAACTTTCTGATACCAAAAAAAAACATACCTACATATCTCTTCTAGAATTAATACTCTTCTCATGTTGTGCGATTCTTACCATTTCAAGAAAATTTCTCTTTTTAGAATTTCTTTCTACATCTATGATTTCTACACTATCAAAATTTGGTTCATGATTTAATGAGCAGCAAGAGCACATGTATCTTTTTTTGTCCTAATATTACTTTTTTGAAGTGCAATTATCTGTTTCTATTTTGTAGTTGTTTGACCTATATAACATTTTATCACAATCATTACAATCAAATTTTGTATATCACGTTTCATTTATTATGATCAAGCTCATACCCGCGGCTCCGCTCGCGTTATATTTCAATTTAAAACGGTACTGATAGGTCCGCAACCCCTCATTCAAAACCTCGTATCGAAGGAGAGACAGCACGTGTATATGTTATGGACCAAGTGATTAATTGGGCATTATGAAAAATGCCCGGGCAGTATGAATAATGCCCAATATGAGAGGGCAATGTGATAATAAGTATTGAAATAATCAAATTGCCCGGGCATTATTAATAATGCATATTTCATATCGGGCAGAGTGATTCAACCCTGGTTTTAATTCTCATAATTTTATTTTGAACATATGTTTAACAAAAAAGAGAACATTAATCACAAAAATAGATAATATTTCCTCTTTTTAGATGATATAATTCTTAGAATCTTCAAACTTAACGAATGCGAAATTCGAAAGCATGAGTGTTGGAATTGCCTTCTGCAACGAGTGTTAGACGATATTTTCTCTATTTCAGTCAAGTTTAATGAAATATTGTCGAAATTCAATGAACAATTGAGATTATACATCCTATTAACTTTTGTATTGTATCTTGGCAGTTGGTGTGACTGTTACGAAAACTGACACATTATGGGATTTGAATTTGATTTGCAGGTATTCTGATATAAATTCAAATTATGTCATATTGACAATCGACTTTTGTTGGAATCTGATTGGATCGAATGTCAATGTAGACAACCAAAAAACCAAAAATATAACTGAAAACAATGGTGTTATGGAGTTCATCACAGCACTGTTTTTAGAAGTGTAATGAACTCATTCTGAAGTAGAGAAATGAATTTTACTTTGAGCAAATAGTAAAACTTAGAGAAAACCTCAAATTTTATTGGAAACATATATGTAACAAAAAACAAAACAATAATCACAAAAAAAACATATTCTTTCTCTTCCTAGATGATATCATTCTTAGAGATTTCAAACTCAAAATGACTTATACTTCAAAAAAATAGAAAAACACAAAATAAGTCCTAATTATTTATTGAAACAATTTCTGCTTACTTCGAGTTGCATAATTTTGCATTTGTTGGACTCACAGCCACCTTTACAACTATAACGACTTTATCCTTGTCCGCCACATTTAGATGACTAACTCAAAACCTCTCTCAGTGAAATCTCCTTCTATAGATGATCAATTTTTTCACACCATATTTTGTTCCTAATCTATAAAGACTAGCGGTTGTCATTTCCATTACTTTCTTTGTTTGTCTGTGATTATGTGTGTTAGTATATCATTTAAATGTTTATATTTCGAAATTCATTATTGTTATATTGTTATGCTATATATCTGTATATAATTGTAGCCTTGCTTGACATTCCCTGTAATTATTCGAGGGTCATTAATAAATTATTATTATCATTCTTCGCCCATACAGAAGTGTATTATCACATTGCCCAAACACGACTGGGCAATATTCATAATGTCAGGGCAATGTGATAAATAAGAAACTTCAAACCATAATTAATCACTTTGCCCGAAATGGTTTGTCATTATTCATAATGCCCGGGCATTATGAAAAATGCCCGGATTTATCACTTGGTCCACAACATATACATAACGAAACGATGTCGCGTATAATTTCTTGCTCAAATTCACACTCGTTCAACCTACTGTAACTTTCAAAGTATCCATTAGAAAACTATACTGTGAAAAGCATTTTTCATCAGGAATAAATGCCGCAGATAACAGTCACATTCATTTTTATATTGATGCATTCCATGCCAGTCAAAAGC
>JAVSIQ010000877.1:0-48967 GCA_038502775.1 Hippodamia convergens | reverse complement strand
CACCGGGAAAATCACCTTTTCCGATAATAATTTTTATCAGGTCAGCTAAATCATGCGTTCACAAGAAATTTGTGAATTGTCGATGAATTCCGGTAGTTTTTATATTTTTTCCCTGCTTTCGCGGATTATCACGAATTTCTTAGTAACGCGTCCAAATCAGCAGGATAGATAGTCGGTCGATATATGTCAGACTCCGTATAATTGGAGGTGGTCACAAGCATTTCCGTTCGAAATGAAACATTCATCCGACAATTTGAAGAGTTGGTTTTGATATGAAAATTGTTTTCGCACACAATTTTTCCGCATTCGAATCTTTTATATCTTGATTCTTCACAGCCTGATGTATCCATAATTGATCACGAGAATATTCTGTGTTTCACCAAATTATAGTTTGAAATATCTGTCGAAGATGATGCAATGGTACGCTATGAAAGTTCACTTACCCTATACCAATTAGTACTTCTCAACTCTGGCTCCGCCCCTTTATGTTTATTTCCGCATGGACTTCAATCGTGCTGAGTTAGCGAGATGTTCCTTGTCTTCCTATTGTTTTATCACTAACACTGAAACGGAATAGTTATTACATTTCAACTTACCTACTATTAAAAACACCTCAGGCATTCAGGAAATTCTTGTTTTCACGAATAAATCTCTATTACCTCTCTCGAACCTTTTTAACTCTTTCGCCGTGCTGAAATCTGAATTCAAGAAACAGATACTGGGATACAAGAGAGCAAAAGAACTAATCTATGAATTGCTCATCAAATCAGCCTGTCACCTAGATTTCTGCCAATAAGAAATTTTTAATGAGTTGATCAACTACCATTGTTTTTGGATTTTCTTGTCATGCTCACCGGAAAATCACCTTTTCCGATAATAATTTTTATCAGGTCAGCTAAATCATGCGTTCACAAGAAATTTGTGAATTGTCGACGAATTCCGGTAGTTTTTATATTTTTTCCCTGCTTTCGCGGATTATCACGAATTTCTTAGTAACGCGTCCAAATCAGCAGGATAGATAGTCGGTCGATATATGTCAGACTCCGTATAATTGGAGGTGGTCACAAAGCATTTCCGTTCGAAATGAAACATTCATCCGACAATTTGAAGGAGTTGGTTTTGATATGAAAATTGTTTTCGCACACAATTTTTCCGCATTCGAATCTTTTATATCTTGATTCTTCACAGCCTGATGTATCCATAATTGATCACGAGAATATTCTGTGTTTCACCAAATTACTAGTTTGAAATATCTGTCGAAGATGATGCAATGGTACGCTATGAAAGTACACTTACCCCCTATACCAATTAGTACTTCTCAACTCTGGCTCCGCCCCTTTATGTTTATTTCCGCATGGACTTCAATCGTGCTGAGTTAGCGAGATGTTCCTTGTCTTCCTATTGTTTTATCACTAACACTGAAACGAAATAGTTATTACATTTCAACTTACCTACTATTAAAAACACCTCAGGCATTCAGGAAATTCTTGTTTTCACGAATAAATCTCTATTACCTCTCTCGAACCTTTTTAACTCTTTCGCCGTGCTGAAATCTGAATTCAAGAAACAGATACTGGGATACAAGAGAGCAAAAGAACTAATCTATGAATTGCTCATCAAATCAGCCTGTCACCTAGATTTCTGCCAATAAGAAATTTTTAATGAGTTGATCAACTACCATTGTTTTTGGATTTTCTTGTCATGCTCACCGGGAAAATCACCTTTTCCGATAATAATTTTTATCAGGTCAGCTAAATCATGCGTTCACAAGAAATTTGTGAATTGTCGACGAATTCCGGTAGTTTTTATATTTTTTTCCCTGCTTTCGCGGATTATCACGAATTTCTTAGTAACGCGTCCAAATCAGCAGGATAGATAGTCGGTCGATATATGTCAGACTCCGTATAATTGGAGGTGGTCACAAAAGCATTTCCGTTCGAAATGAAACATTCATCCGACAATTTGAAGGAGTTGGTTTTGATATGAAAATTGTTTTCGCACACAATTTTTCCGCATTCGAATCTTTTATATCTTGATTCTTCACAGCCTGATGTATCCATAATTGATCACGAGAATATTCTGTGTTTCACCAAATTACTAGTTTGAAATATCTGTCGAAGATGATGCAATGGTACGCTATGAAATTCACTCACCCCCTATACCAATTAGTACTTCTCAACTCTGGCTCCGCCCCTTTATGTTTATTTCCGCATGGACTTCAATCGTGCTGAGTTAGCGAGATGTTCCTTGTCTTCCTATTGTTTTATCACTAACACTGAAACGAAATAGTTATTACATTTCAACTTACCTACTATTAAAAACACCTCAGGCATTCAGGAAATTCTTGTTTTCACGAATAAATCTCTATTACCTCTCTCGAACCTTTTTAACTCTTTCGCCGTGCTGAAATCTGAATTCAAGAAACAGATACTGGGATACAAGAGAGCAAAAGAACTAATCTGTGAATTGCTCATCAAATCAGCCTGTCACCTAGATTTCTGCCAATAAGAAATTTTTAATGAGTTGATCAACTACCATTGTTTTTGGATTTTCTTCTCATGCTCACCGGGAAAATCACCTTTTCCGATAATAATTTTTATCAGGTCAGCTAAATCATGCGTTCACAAGAAATTTGTGAATTGTCGATGAATTCCGGTAGTTTTTATATTTTTTTCCCTGCTTTCGCGGATTATCACGAATTTCTTAGTAACGCGTCCAAATCAGCAGGATAGATAGTCGGTCGATATATGTCAGACTCCGTATAATTGGAGGTGGTCACAAAGCATTTCCGTTCGAAATGAAACATTCATCCGACAATTTGAAGGAGTTGGTTTTGATATGAAAATTGTTTTCGCACACAATTTTTCCGCATTCGAATCTTTTATATCTTGATTCTTCACAGCCTGATGTATCCATAATTGATCACGAGAATATTCTGTGTTTCACCAAATTACTAGTTTGAAATATCTGTCGAAGATGATGCAATGGTACGCTATGAAAGTACACTCACCCCCTATACCAATTAGTACTTCTCAACTCTGGCTCCGCCCCTTTATGTTTATTTCCGCATGGACTTCAATCGTGCTGAGTTAGCGAGATGTTCCTTGTCTTCCTATTGTTTTATCACTAACACTGAAACGAAATAGTTATTACATTTCAACTTACCTACTATTAAAAACACCTCAGGCATTCAGGAAATTCTTGTTTTCACGAATAAATCTCTATTACCTCTCTCGAACCTTTTTAACTCTTTCGCCGTGCTGAAATCTGAATTCAAGAAACAGATACTGGGATACAAGAGAGCAAAAGAACTAATCTGTGAATTGCTCATCAAATCAGCCTGTCACCTAGATTTCTGCCAATAAGAAATTTTTAATGAGTTGATCAACTACCATTGTTTTTGGATTTTTTTCTCATGCTCACCGGGAAAATCACCTTTTCCGATAATAATTTTTATCAGGTCAGCTAAATCATGCGTTCACAAGAAATTTGTGAATTGTCGATGAATTCCGGTAGTTTTTATATTTTTTTCCCTGCTTTCGCGGATTATCACGAATTTCTTAGTAACGCGTCCAAATCAGCAGGATAGATAGTCGGTCGATATATGTCAGACTCCGTATAATTGGAGGTGGTCACAAAAGCATTTCCGTTCGAAATGAAACATTCATCCGACAATTTGAAGGAGTTGGTTTTGATATGAAAATTGTTTTCGCACACAATTTTTCCGCATTCGAATCTTTTATATCTTGATTCTTCACAGCCTGATGTATCCATAATTGATCACGAGAATATTCTGTGTTTCACCAAATTACTAGTTTGAAATATCTGTCGAAGATGATGCAATGGTACGCTATGAAAGTACACTCACCCCTATACCAATTAGTACTTCTCAACTCTGGCTCCGCCCCTTTATGTTTATTTCCGCATGGACTTCAATCGTGCTGAGTTAGCGAGATGTTCCTTGTCTTCCTATTGTTTTATCACTAACACTGAAACGAAATAGTTATTACATTTCAACTTACCTACTATTAAAAACACCTCAGGCATTCAGGAAATTCTTGTTTTCACGAATAAATCTCTATTACCTCTCTCGAACCTTTTTAACTCTTTCGCCGTGCTGAAATCTGAATTCAAGAAACAGATACTGGGATACAAGAGAGCAAAAGAACTAATCTGTGAATTGCTCATCAAATCAGCCTGTCACCTAGATTTCTGCCAATAAGAAATTTTTAATGAGTTGATCAACTACCATTGTTTTTGGATTTTTTTCTCATGCTCACCGGGAAAATCACCTTTTCCGATAATAATTTTTATCAGGTCAGCTAAATCATGCGTTCACAAGAAATTTGTGAATTGTCGATGAATTCCGGTAGTTTTTATATTTTTTTCCCTGCTTTCGCGGATTATCACGAATTTCTTAGTAACGCGTCCAAATCAGCAGGATAGATAGTCGGTCGATATATGTCAGACTCCGTATAATTGGAGGTGGTCACAAAAGCATTTCCGTTCGAAATGAAACATTCATCCGACAATTTGAAGGAGTTGGTTTTGATATGAAAATTGTTTTCGCACACAATTTTTCCGCATTCGAATCTTTTATATCTGGATTCTTCACAGCCTGATGTATCCATAATTGATCACGAGAATATTCTGTGTTTCACCAAATTACTAGTTTGAAATATCTGTCGAAGATGATGCAATGGTACGCTATGAAAGTACACTCACCCCCTATACCAATTAGTACTTCTCAACTCTGGCTCCGCCCCTTTATGTTTATTTCCGCATGGACTTCAATCGTGCTGAGTTAGCGAGATGTTCCTTGTCTTCCTATTGTTTTATCACTAACACTGAAACGAAATAGTTATTACATTTCAACTTACCTACTATTAAAAACACCTCAGGCATTCAGGAAATTCTTGTTTTCACGAATAAATCTCTATTACCTCTCTCGAACCTTTTTAACTCTTTCGCCGTGCTGAAATCTGAATTCAAGAAACAGATACTGGGATACAAGAGAGCAAAAGAACTAATCTGTGAATTGCTCATCAAATCAGCCTGTCACCTAGATTTCTGCCAATAAGAAATTTTTAATGAGTTGATCAACTACCATTGTTTTTGGATTTTCTTCTCATGCTCACCGGGAAAATCACCTTTTCCGATAATAATTTTTATCAGGTCAGCTAAATCATGCGTTCACAAGAAATTTGTGAATTGTCGATGAATTCCGGTAGTTTTTATATTTTTTTCCCTGCTTTCGCGGATTATCACGAATTTCTTAGTAACGCGTCCAAATCAGCAGGATAGATAGTCGGTCGATATATGTCAGACTCCGTATAATTGGAGGTGGTCACAAAAGCATTTCCGTTCGAAATGAAACATTCATCCGACAATTTGAAGGAGTTGGTTTTGATATGAAAATTGTTTTCGCACACAATTTTTCCGCATTCGAATCTTTTATATCTGGATTCTTCACAGCCTGATGTATCCATAATTGATCACGAGAATATTCTGTGTTTCACCAAATTACTAGTTTGAAATATCTGTCGAAGATGATGCAATGGTACGCTATGAAAGTACACTCACCCCCTATACCAATTAGTACTTCTCAACTCTGGCTCCGCCCCTTTATGTTTATTTCCGCATGGACTTCAATCGTGCTGAGTTAGCGAGATGTTCCTTGTCTTCCTATTGTTTTATCACTAACACTGAAACGAAATAGTTATTACATTTCAACTTACCTACTATTAAAAACACCTCAGGCATTCAGGAAATTCTTGTTTTCACGAATAAATCTCTATTACCTCTCTCGAACCTTTTTAACTCTTTCGCCGTGCTGAAATCTGAATTCAAGAAACAGATACTGGGATACAAGAGAGCAAAAGAACTAATCTGTGAATTGCTCATCAAATCAGCCTGTCACCTAGATTTCTGCCAATAAGAAATTTTTAATGAGTTGATCAACTACCATTGTTTTTGGATTTTTTTCTCATGCTCACCGGGAAAATCACCTTTTCCGATAATAATTTTTATCAGGTCAGCTAAATCATGCGTTCACAAGAAATTTGTGAATTGTCGATGAATTCCGGTAGTTTTTATATTTTTTTCCCTGCTTTCGCGGATTATCACGAATTTCTTAGTAACGCGTCCAAATCAGCAGGATAGATAGTCGGTCGATATATGTCAGACTCCGTATAATTGGAGGTGGTCACAAAGCATTTCCGTTCGAAATGAAACATTCATCCGACAATTTGAAGGAGTTGGTTTTGATATGAAAATTGTTTTCGCACACAATTTTTCCGCATTCGAATCTTTTATATCTGGATTCTTCACAGCCTGATGTATCCATAATTGATCACGAGAATATTCTGTGTTTCACCAAATTACTAGTTTGAAATATCTGTCGAAGATGATGCAATGGTACGCTATGAAAGTACACTCACCCCCTATACCAATTAGTACTTCTCAACTCTGGCTCCGCCCCTTTATGTTTATTTCCGCATGGACTTCAATCGTGCTGAGTTAGCGAGATGTTCCTTGTCTTCCTATTGTTTTATCACTAACACTGAAACGAAATAGTTATTACATTTCAACTTACCTACTATTAAAAACACCTCAGGCATTCAGGAAATTCTTGTTTTCACGAATAAATCTCTATTACCTCTCTCGAACCTTTTTAACTCTTTCGCCGTGCTGAAATCTGAATTCAAGAAACAGATACTGGGATACAAGAGAGCAAAAGAACTAATCTGTGAATTGCTCATCAAATCAGCCTGTCACCTAGATTTCTGCCAATAAGAAATTTTTAATGAGTTGATCAACTACCATTGTTTTTGGATTTTTTTCTCATGCTCACCGGGAAAATCACCTTTTCCGATAATAATTTTTATCAGGTCAGCTAAATCATGCGTTCACAAGAAATTTGTGAATTGTCGATGAATTCCGGTAGTTTTTATATTTTTTTCCCTGCTTTCGCGGATTATCACGAATTTCTTAGTAACGCGTCCAAATCAGCAGGATAGATAGTCGGTCGATATATGTCAGACTCCGTATAATTGGAGGTGGTCACAAAAGCATTTCCGTTCGAAATGAAACATTCATCCGACAATTTGAAGGAGTTGGTTTTGATATGAAAATTGTTTTCGCACACAATTTTTCCGCATTCGAATCTTTTATATCTGGATTCTTCACAGCCTGATGTATCCATAATTGATCACGAGAATATTCTGTGTTTCACCAAATTACTAGTTTGAAATATCTGTCGAAGATGATGCAATGGTACGCTATGAAAGTACACTCACCCCCTATACCAATTAGTACTTCTCAACTCTGGCTCCGCCCCTTTATGTTTATTTCCGCATGGACTTCAATCGTGCTGAGTTAGCGAGATGTTCCTTGTCTTCCTATTGTTTTATCACTAACACTGAAACGAAATAGTTATTACATTTCAACTTACCTACTATTAAAAACACCTCAGGCATTCAGGAAATTCTTGTTTTCACGAATAAATCTCTATTACCTCTCTCGAACCTTTTTAACTCTTTCGCCGTGCTGAAATCTGAATTCAAGAAACAGATACTGGGATACAAGAGAGCAAAAGAACTAATCTGTGAATTGCTCATCAAATCAGCCTGTCACCTAGATTTCTGCCAATAAGAAATTTTTAATGAGTTGATCAACTACCATTGTTTTTGGATTTTTTTCTCATGCTCACCGGGAAAATCACCTTTTCCGATAATAATTTTTATCAGGTCAGCTAAATCATGCGTTCACAAGAAATTTGTGAATTGTCGATGAATTCCGGTAGTTTTTATATTTTTTTCCCTGCTTTCGCGGATTATCACGAATTTCTTAGTAACGCGTCCAAATCAGCAGGATAGATAGTCGGTCGATATATGTCAGACTCCGTATAATTGGAGGTGGTCACAAAAGCATTTCCGTTCGAAATGAAACATTCATCCGACAATTTGAAGGAGTTGGTTTTGATATGAAAATTGTTTTCGCACACAATTTTTCCGCATTCGAATCTTTTATATCTGGATTCTTCACAGCCTGATGTATCCATAATTGATCACGAGAATATTCTGTGTTTCACCAAATTACTAGTTTGAAATATCTGTCGAAGATGATGCAATGGTACGCTATGAAAGTACACTCACCCCCTATACCAATTAGTACTTCTCAACTCTGGCTCCGCCCCTTTATGTTTATTTCCGCATGGACTTCAATCGTGCTGAGTTAGCGAGATGTTCCTTGTCTTCCTATTGTTTTATCACTAACACTGAAACGAAATAGTTATTACATTTCAACTTACCTACTATTAAAAACACCTCAGGCATTCAGGAAATTCTTGTTTTCACGAATAAATCTCTATTACCTCTCTCGAACCTTTTTAACTCTTTCGCCGTGCTGAAATCTGAATTCAAGAAACAGATACTGGGATACAAGAGAGCAAAAGAACTAATCTGTGAATTGCTCATCAAATCAGCCTGTCACCTAGATTTCTGCCAATAAGAAATTTTTAATGAGTTGATCAACTACCATTGTTTTTGGATTTTTTTCTCATGCTCACCGGGAAAATCACCTTTTCCGATAATAATTTTTATCAGGTCAGCTAAATCATGCGTTCACAAGAAATTTGTGAATTGTCGATGAATTCCGGTAGTTTTTATATTTTTTTCCCTGCTTTCGCGGATTATCACGAATTTCTTAGTAACGCGTCCAAATCAGCAGGATAGATAGTCGGTCGATATATGTCAGACTCCGTATAATTGGAGGTGGTCACAAAAGCATTTCCGTTCGAAATGAAACATTCATCCGACAATTTGAAGGAGTTGGTTTTGATATGAAAATTGTTTTCGCACACAATTTTTCCGCATTCGAATCTTTTATATCTGGATTCTTCACAGCCTGATGTATCCATAATTGATCACGAGAATATTCTGTGTTTCACCAAATTACTAGTTTGAAATATCTGTCGAAGATGATGCAATGGTACGCTATGAAAGTACACTCACCCCCTATACCAATTAGTACTTCTCAACTCTGGCTCCGCCCCTTTATGTTTATTTCCGCATGGACTTCAATCGTGCTGAGTTAGCGAGATGTTCCTTGTCTTCCTATTGTTTTATCACTAACACTGAAACGAAATAGTTATTACATTTCAACTTACCTACTATTAAAAACACCTCAGGCATTCAGGAAATTCTTGTTTTCACGAATAAATCTCTATTACCTCTCTCGAACCTTTTTAACTCTTTCGCCGTGCTGAAATCTGAATTCAAGAAACAGATACTGGGATACAAGAGAGCAAAAGAACTAATCTGTGAATTGCTCATCAAATCAGCCTGTCACCTAGATTTCTGCCAATAAGAAATTTTTAATGAGTTGATCAACTACCATTGTTTTTGGATTTTTTTCTCATGCTCACCGGGAAAATCACCTTTTCCGATAATAATTTTTATCAGGTCAGCTAAATCATGCGTTCACAAGAAATTTGTGAATTGTCGATGAATTCCGGTAGTTTTTATATTTTTTTCCCTGCTTTCGCGGATTATCACGAATTTCTTAGTAACGCGTCCAAATCAGCAGGATAGATAGTCGGTCGATATATGTCAGACTCCGTATAATTGGAGGTGGTCACAAAAGCATTTCCGTTCGAAATGAAACATTCATCCGACAATTTGAAGGAGTTGGTTTTGATATGAAAATTGTTTTCGCACACAATTTTTCCGCATTCGAATCTTTTATATCTGGATTCTTCACAGCCTGATGTATCCATAATTGATCACGAGAATATTCTGTGTTTCACCAAATTACTAGTTTGAAATATCTGTCGAAGATGATGCAATGGTACGCTATGAAAGTACACTCACCCCCTATACCAATTAGTACTTCTCAACTCTGGCTCCGCCCCTTTATGTTTATTTCCGCATGGACTTCAATCGTGCTGAGTTAGCGAGATGTTCCTTGTCTTCCTATTGTTTTATCACTAACACTGAAACGAAATAGTTATTACATTTCAACTTACCTACTATTAAAAACACCTCAGGCATTCAGGAAATTCTTGTTTTCACGAATAAATCTCTATTACCTCTCTCGAACCTTTTTAACTCTTTCGCCGTGCTGAAATCTGAATTCAAGAAACAGATACTGGGATACAAGAGAGCAAAAGAACTAATCTGTGAATTGCTCATCAAATCAGCCTGTCACCTAGATTTCTGCCAATAAGAAATTTTTAATGAGTTGATCAACTACCATTGTTTTTGGATTTTTTTCTCATGCTCACCGGGAAAATCACCTTTTCCGATAATAATTTTTATCAGGTCAGCTAAATCATGCGTTCACAAGAAATTTGTGAATTGTCGATGAATTCCGGTAGTTTTTATATTTTTTTCCCTGCTTTCGCGGATTATCACGAATTTCTTAGTAACGCGTCCAAATCAGCAGGATAGATAGTCGGTCGATATATGTCAGACTCCGTATAATTGGAGGTGGTCACAAAAGCATTTCCGTTCGAAATGAAACATTCATCCGACAATTTGAAGGAGTTGGTTTTGATATGAAAATTGTTTTCGCACACAATTTTTCCGCATTCGAATCTTTTATATCTGGATTCTTCACAGCCTGATGTATCCATAATTGATCACGAGAATATTCTGTGTTTCACCAAATTACTAGTTTGAAATATCTGTCGAAGATGATGCAATGGTACGCTATGAAAGTACACTCACCCCCTATACCAATTAGTACTTCTCAACTCTGGCTCCGCCCCTTTATGTTTATTTCCGCATGGACTTCAATCGTGCTGAGTTAGCGAGATGTTCCTTGTCTTCCTATTGTTTTATCACTAACACTGAAACGAAATAGTTATTACATTTCAACTTACCTACTATTAAAAACACCTCAGGCATTCAGGAAATTCTTGTTTTCACGAATAAATCTCTATTACCTCTCTCGAACCTTTTTAACTCTTTCGCCGTGCTGAAATCTGAATTCAAGAAACAGATACTGGGATACAAGAGAGCAAAAGAACTAATCTGTGAATTGCTCATCAAATCAGCCTGTCACCTAGATTTCTGCCAATAAGAAATTTTTAATGAGTTGATCAACTACCATTGTTTTTGGATTTTTTTCTCATGCTCACCGGGAAAATCACCTTTTCCGATAATAATTTTTATCAGGTCAGCTAAATCATGCGTTCACAAGAAATTTGTGAATTGTCGATGAATTCCGGTAGTTTTTATATTTTTTTCCCTGCTTTCGCGGATTATCACGAATTTCTTAGTAACGCGTCCAAATCAGCAGGATAGATAGTCGGTCGATATATGTCAGACTCCGTATAATTGGAGGTGGTCACAAAAGCATTTCCGTTCGAAATGAAACATTCATCCGACAATTTGAAGGAGTTGGTTTTGATATGAAAATTGTTTTCGCACACAATTTTTCCGCATTCGAATCTTTTATATCTGGATTCTTCACAGCCTGATGTATCCATAATTGATCACGAGAATATTCTGTGTTTCACCAAATTACTAGTTTGAAATATCTGTCGAAGATGATGCAATGGTACGCTATGAAAGTACACTCACCCCCTATACCAATTAGTACTTCTCAACTCTGGCTCCGCCCCTTTATGTTTATTTCCGCATGGACTTCAATCGTGCTGAGTTAGCGAGATGTTCCTTGTCTTCCTATTGTTTTATCACTAACACTGAAACGAAATAGTTATTACATTTCAACTTACCTACTATTAAAAACACCTCAGGCATTCAGGAAATTCTTGTTTTCACGAATAAATCTCTATTACCTCTCTCGAACCTTTTTAACTCTTTCGCCGTGCTGAAATCTGAATTCAAGAAACAGATACTGGGATACAAGAGAGCAAAAGAACTAATCTGTGAATTGCTCATCAAATCAGCCTGTCACCTAGATTTCTGCCAATAAGAAATTTTTAATGAGTTGATCAACTACCATTGTTTTTGGATTTTTTTCTCATGCTCACCGGGAAAATCACCTTTTCCGATAATAATTTTTATCAGGTCAGCTAAATCATGCGTTCACAAGAAATTTGTGAATTGTCGATGAATTCCGGTAGTTTTTATATTTTTTTCCCTGCTTTCGCGGATTATCACGAATTTCTTAGTAACGCGTCCAAATCAGCAGGATAGATAGTCGGTCGATATATGTCAGACTCCGTATAATTGGAGGTGGTCACAAAAGCATTTCCGTTCGAAATGAAACATTCATCCGACAATTTGAAGGAGTTGGTTTTGATATGAAAATTGTTTTCGCACACAATTTTTCCGCATTCGAATCTTTTATATCTGGATTCTTCACAGCCTGATGTATCCATAATTGATCACGAGAATATTCTGTGTTTCACCAAATTACTAGTTTGAAATATCTGTCGAAGATGATGCAATGGTACGCTATGAAAGTACACTCACCCCCTATACCAATTAGTACTTCTCAACTCTGGCTCCGCCCCTTTATGTTTATTTCCGCATGGACTTCAATCGTGCTGAGTTAGCGAGATGTTCCTTGTCTTCCTATTGTTTTATCACTAACACTGAAACGAAATAGTTATTACATTTCAACTTACCTACTATTAAAAACACCTCAGGCATTCAGGAAATTCTTGTTTTCACGAATAAATCTCTATTACCTCTCTCGAACCTTTTTAACTCTTTCGCCGTGCTGAAATCTGAATTCAAGAAACAGATACTGGGATACAAGAGAGCAAAAGAACTAATCTGTGAATTGCTCATCAAATCAGCCTGTCACCTAGATTTCTGCCAATAAGAAATTTTTAATGAGTTGATCAACTACCATTGTTTTTGGATTTTTTTCTCATGCTCACCGGGAAAATCACCTTTTCCGATAATAATTTTTATCAGGTCAGCTAAATCATGCGTTCACAAGAAATTTGTGAATTGTCGATGAATTCCGGTAGTTTTTATATTTTTTTCCCTGCTTTCGCGGATTATCACGAATTTCTTAGTAACGCGTCCAAATCAGCAGGATAGATAGTCGGTCGATATATGTCAGACTCCGTATAATTGGAGGTGGTCACAAAAGCATTTCCGTTCGAAATGAAACATTCATCCGACAATTTGAAGGAGTTGGTTTTGATATGAAAATTGTTTTCGCACACAATTTTTCCGCATTCGAATCTTTTATATCTGGATTCTTCACAGCCTGATGTATCCATAATTGATCACGAGAATATTCTGTGTTTCACCAAATTACTAGTTTGAAATATCTGTCGAAGATGATGCAATGGTACGCTATGAAAGTACACTCACCCCCTATACCAATTAGTACTTCTCAACTCTGGCTCCGCCCCTTTATGTTTATTTCCGCATGGACTTCAATCGTGCTGAGTTAGCGAGATGTTCCTTGTCTTCCTATTGTTTTATCACTAACACTGAAACGAAATAGTTATTACATTTCAACTTACCTACTATTAAAAACACCTCAGGCATTCAGGAAATTCTTGTTTTCACGAATAAATCTCTATTACCTCTCTCGAACCTTTTTAACTCTTTCGCCGTGCTGAAATCTGAATTCAAGAAACAGATACTGGGATACAAGAGAGCAAAAGAACTAATCTGTGAATTGCTCATCAAATCAGCCTGTCACCTAGATTTCTGCCAATAAGAAATTTTTAATGAGTTGATCAACTACCATTGTTTTTGGATTTTTTTCTCATGCTCACCGGGAAAATCACCTTTTCCGATAATAATTTTTATCAGGTCAGCTAAATCATGCGTTCACAAGAAATTTGTGAATTGTCGATGAATTCCGGTAGTTTTTATATTTTTTTCCCTGCTTTCGCGGATTATCACGAATTTCTTAGTAACGCGTCCAAATCAGCAGGATAGATAGTCGGTCGATATATGTCAGACTCCGTATAATTGGAGGTGGTCACAAAAGCATTTCCGTTCGAAATGAAACATTCATCCGACAATTTGAAGGAGTTGGTTTTGATATGAAAATTGTTTTCGCACACAATTTTTCCGCATTCGAATCTTTTATATCTGGATTCTTCACAGCCTGATGTATCCATAATTGATCACGAGAATATTCTGTGTTTCACCAAATTACTAGTTTGAAATATCTGTCGAAGATGATGCAATGGTACGCTATGAAAGTACACTCACCCCCTATACCAATTAGTACTTCTCAACTCTGGCTCCGCCCCTTTATGTTTATTTCCGCATGGACTTCAATCGTGCTGAGTTAGCGAGATGTTCCTTGTCTTCCTATTGTTTTATCACTAACACTGAAACGAAATAGTTATTACATTTCAACTTACCTACTATTAAAAACACCTCAGGCATTCAGGAAATTCTTGTTTTCACGAATAAATCTCTATTACCTCTCTCGAACCTTTTTAACTCTTTCGCCGTGCTGAAATCTGAATTCAAGAAACAGATACTGGGATACAAGAGAGCAAAAGAACTAATCTGTGAATTGCTCATCAAATCAGCCTGTCACCTAGATTTCTGCCAATAAGAAATTTTTAATGAGTTGATCAACTACCATTGTTTTTGGATTTTTTTCTCATGCTCACCGGGAAAATCACCTTTTCCGATAATAATTTTTATCAGGTCAGCTAAATCATGCGTTCACAAGAAATTTGTGAATTGTCGATGAATTCCGGTAGTTTTTATATTTTTTTCCCTGCTTTCGCGGATTATCACGAATTTCTTAGTAACGCGTCCAAATCAGCAGGATAGATAGTCGGTCGATATATGTCAGACTCCGTATAATTGGAGGTGGTCACAAAAGCATTTCCGTTCGAAATGAAACATTCATCCGACAATTTGAAGGAGTTGGTTTTGATATGAAAATTGTTTTCGCACACAATTTTTCCGCATTCGAATCTTTTATATCTGGATTCTTCACAGCCTGATGTATCCATAATTGATCACGAGAATATTCTGTGTTTCACCAAATTACTAGTTTGAAATATCTGTCGAAGATGATGCAATGGTACGCTATAAAAGTACACTCACCCCCTATACCAATTAGTACTTCTCAACTCTGGCTCCGCCCCTTTATGTTTATTTCCGCATGGACTTCAATCGTGCTGAGTTAGCGAGATGTTCCTTGTCTTCCTATTGTTTTATCACTAACACTGAAACGAAATAGTTATTACATTTCAACTTACCTACTATTAAAAACACCTCAGGCATTCAGGAAATTCTTGTTTTCACGAATAAATCTCTATTACCTCTCTCGAACCTTTTTAACTCTTTCGCCGTGCTGAAATCTGAATTCAAGAAACAGATACTGGGATACAAGAGAGCAAAAGAACTAATCTGTGAATTGCTCATCAAATCAGCCTGTCACCTAGATTTCTGCCAATAAGAAATTTTTAATGAGTTGATCAACTACCATTGTTTTTGGATTTTTTTCTCATGCTCACCGGGAAAATCACCTTTTCCGATAATAATTTTTATCAGGTCAGCTAAATCATGCGTTCACAAGAAATTTGTGAATTGTCGATGAATTCCGGTAGTTTTTATATTTTTTTCCCTGCTTTCGCGGATTATCACGAATTTCTTAGTAACGCGTCCAAATCAGCAGGATAGATAGTCGGTCGATATATGTCAGACTCCGTATAATTGGAGGTGGTCACAAAAGCATTTCCGTTCGAAATGAAACATTCATCCGACAATTTGAAGGAGTTGGTTTTGATATGAAAATTGTTTTCGCACACAATTTTTCCGCATTCGAATCTTTTATATCTGGATTCTTCACAGCCTGATGTATCCATAATTGATCACGAGAATATTCTGTGTTTCACCAAATTACTAGTTTGAAATATCTGTCGAAGATGATGCAATGGTACGCTATAAAAGTACACTCACCCCCTATACCAATTAGTACTTCTCAACTCTGGCTCCGCCCCTTTATGTTTATTTCCGCATGGACTTCAATCGTGCTGAGTTAGCGAGATGTTCCTTGTCTTCCTATTGTTTTATCACTAACACTGAAACGAAATAGTTATTACATTTCAACTTACCTACTATTAAAAACACCTCAGGCATTCAGGAAATTCTTGTTTTCACGAATAAATCTCTATTACCTCTCTCGAACCTTTTTAACTCTTTCGCCGTGCTGAAATCTGAATTCAAGAAACAGATACTGGGATACAAGAGAGCAAAAGAACTAATCTGTGAATTGCTCATCAAATCAGCCTGTCACCTAGATTTCTGCCAATAAGAAATTTTTAATGAGTTGATCAACTACCATTGTTTTTGGATTTTTTTCTCATGCTCACCGGGAAAATCACCTTTTCCGATAATAATTTTTATCAGGTCAGCTAAATCATGCGTTCACAAGAAATTTGTGAATTGTCGATGAATTCCGGTAGTTTTTATATTTTTTTCCCTGCTTTCGCGGATTATCACGAATTTCTTAGTAACGCGTCCAAATCAGCAGGATAGATAGTCGGTCGATATATGTCAGACTCCGTATAATTGGAGGTGGTCACAAAAGCATTTCCGTTCGAAATGAAACATTCATCCGACAATTTGAAGGAGTTGGTTTTGATATGAAAATTGTTTTCGCACACAATTTTTCCGCATTCGAATCTTTTATATCTGGATTCTTCACAGCCTGATGTATCCATAATTGATCACGAGAATATTCTGTGTTTCACCAAATTACTAGTTTGAAATATCTGTCGAAGATGATGCAATGGTACGCTATAAAAGTACACTCACCCCCTATACCAATTAGTACTTCTCAACTCTGGCTCCGCCCCTTTATGTTTATTTCCGCATGGACTTCAATCGTGCTGAGTTAGCGAGATGTTCCTTGTCTTCCTATTGTTTTATCACTAACACTGAAACGAAATAGTTATTACATTTCAACTTACCTACTATTAAAAACACCTCAGGCATTCAGGAAATTCTTGTTTTCACGAATAAATCTCTATTACCTCTCTCGAACCTTTTTAACTCTTTCGCCGTGCTGAAATCTGAATTCAAGAAACAGATACTGGGATACAAGAGAGCAAAAGAACTAATCTGTGAATTGCTCATCAAATCAGCCTGTCACCTAGATTTCTGCCAATAAGAAATTTTTAATGAGTTGATCAACTACCATTGTTTTTGGATTTTTTTCTCATGCTCACCGGGAAAATCACCTTTTCCGATAATAATTTTTATCAGGTCAGCTAAATCATGCGTTCACAAGAAATTTGTGAATTGTCGATGAATTCCGGTAGTTTTTATATTTTTTTCCCTGCTTTCGCGGATTATCACGAATTTCTTAGTAACGCGTCCAAATCAGCAGGATAGATAGTCGGTCGATATATGTCAGACTCCGTATAATTGGAGGTGGTCACAAAAGCATTTCCGTTCGAAATGAAACATTCATCCGACAATTTGAAGGAGTTGGTTTTGATATGAAAATTGTTTTCGCACACAATTTTTCCGCATTCGAATCTTTTATATCTGGATTCTTCACAGCCTGATGTATCCATAATTGATCACGAGAATATTCTGTGTTTCACCAAATTACTAGTTTGAAATATCTGTCGAAGATGATGCAATGGTACGCTATAAAGTACACTCACCCCCTATACCAATTAGTACTTCTCAACTCTGGCTCCGCCCCTTTATGTTTATTTCCGCATGGACTTCAATCGTGCTGAGTTAGCGAGATGTTCCTTGTCTTCCTATTGTTTTATCACTAACACTGAAACGAAATAGTTATTACATTTCAACTTACCTACTATTAAAAACACCTCAGGCATTCAGGAAATTCTTGTTTTCACGAATAAATCTCTATTACCTCTCTCGAACCTTTTTAACTCTTTCGCCGTGCTGAAATCTGAATTCAAGAAACAGATACTGGGATACAAGAGAGCAAAAGAACTAATCTGTGAATTGCTCATCAAATCAGCCTGTCACCTAGATTTCTGCCAATAAGAAATTTTTAATGAGTTGATCAACTACCATTGTTTTTGGATTTTCTTCTCATGCTCACCGGGAAAATCACCTTTTCCGATAATAATTTTTATCAGGTCAGCTAAATCATGCGTTCACAAGAAATTTGTGAATTGTCGATGAATTCCGGTAGTTTTTATATTTTTTTCCCTGCTTTCGCGGATTATCACGAATTTCTTAGTAACGCGTCCAAATCAGCAGGATAGATAGTCGGTCGATATATGTCAGACTCCGTATAATTGGAGGTGGTCACAAAAGCATTTCCGTTCGAAATGAAACATTCATCCGACAATTTGAAGGAGTTGGTTTTGATATGAAAATTGTTTTCGCACACAATTTTTCCGCATTCGAATCTTTTATATCTGGATTCTTCACAGCCTGATGTATCCATAATTGATCACGAGAATATTCTGTGTTTCACCAAATTACTAGTTTGAAATATCTGTCGAAGATGATGCAATGGTACGCTATAAAAGTACACTCACCCCCTATACCAATTAGTACTTCTCAACTCTGGCTCCGCCCCTTTATGTTTATTTCCGCATGGACTTCAATCGTGCTGAGTTAGCGAGATGTTCCTTGTCTTCCTATTGTTTTATCACTAACACTGAAACGAAATAGTTATTACATTTCAACTTACCTACTATTAAAAACACCTCAGGCATTCAGGAAATTCTTGTTTTCACGAATAAATCTCTATTACCTCTCTCGAACCTTTTTAACTCTTTCGCCGTGCTGAAATCTGAATTCAAGAAACAGATACTGGGATACAAGAGAGCAAAAGAACTAATCTGTGAATTGCTCATCAAATCAGCCTGTCACCTAGATTTCTGCCAATAAGAAATTTTTAATGAGTTGATCAACTACCATTGTTTTTGGATTTTTTTCTCATGCTCACCGGGAAAATCACCTTTTCCGATAATAATTTTTATCAGGTCAGCTAAATCATGCGTTCACAAGAAATTTGTGAATTGTCGATGAATTCCGGTAGTTTTTATATTTTTTTCCCTGCTTTCGCGGATTATCACGAATTTCTTAGTAACGCGTCCAAATCAGCAGGATAGATAGTCGGTCGATATATGTCAGACTCCGTATAATTGGAGGTGGTCACAAAAGCATTTCCGTTCGAAATGAAACATTCATCCGACAATTTGAAGGAGTTGGTTTTGATATGAAAATTGTTTTCGCACACAATTTTTCCGCATTCGAATCTTTTATATCTGGATTCTTCACAGCCTGATGTATCCATAATTGATCACGAGAATATTCTGTGTTTCACCAAATTACTAGTTTGAAATATCTGTCGAAGATGATGCAATGGTACGCTATCAAAGTACACTCACCCCCTATACCAATTAGTACTTCTCAACTCTGGCTCCGCCCCTTTATGTTTATTTCCGCATGGACTTCAATCGTGCTGAGTTAGCGAGATGTTCCTTGTCTTCCTATTGTTTTATCACTAACACTGAAACGAAATAGTTATTACATTTCAACTTACCTACTATTAAAAACACCTCAGGCATTCAGGAAATTCTTGTTTTCACGAATAAATCTCTATTACCTCTCTCGAACCTTTTTAACTCTTTCGCCGTGCTGAAATCTGAATTCAAGAAACAGATACTGGGATACAAGAGAGCAAAAGAACTAATCTGTGAATTGCTCATCAAATCAGCCTGTCACCTAGATTTCTGCCAATAAGAAATTTTTAATGAGTTGATCAACTACCATTGTTTTTGGATTTTTTTCTCATGCTCACGGGGAAAATCACCTTTTCCGATAATAATTTTTATCAGGTCAGCTAAATCATGCGTTCACAAGAAATTTGTGAATTGTCGATGAATTCCGGTAGTTTTTATATTTTTTTCCCTGCTTTCGCGGATTATCACGAATTTCTTAGTAACGCGTCCAAATCAGCAGGATAGATAGTCGGTCGATATATGTCAGACTCCGTATAATTGGAGGTGGTCACAAAAGCATTTCCGTTCGAAATGAAACATTCATCCGACAATTTGAAGGAGTTGGTTTTGATATGAAAATTGTTTTCGCACACAATTTTTCCGCATTCGAATCTTTTATATCTGGATTCTTCACAGCCTGATGTATCCATAATTGATCACGAGAATATTCTGTGTTTCACCAAATTACTAGTTTGAAATATCTGTCGAAGATGATGCAATGGTACGCTATAAAAGTACACTCACCCCCTATACCAATTAGTACTTCTCAACTCTGGCTCCGCCCCTTTATGTTTATTTCCGCATGGACTTCAATCGTGCTGAGTTAGCGAGATGTTCCTTGTCTTCCTATTGTTTTATCACTAACACTGAAACGAAATAGTTATTACATTTCAACTTACCTACTATTAAAAACACCTCAGGCATTCAGGAAATTCTTGTTTTCACGAATAAATCTCTATTACCTCTCTCGAACCTTTTTAACTCTTTCGCCGTGCTGAAATCTGAATTCAAGAAACAGATACTGGGATACAAGAGAGCAAAAGAACTAATCTGTGAATTGCTCATCAAATCAGCCTGTCACCTAGATTTCTGCCAATAAGAAATTTTTAATGAGTTGATCAACTACCATTGTTTTTGGATTTTCTTCTCATGCTCACCGGGAAAATCACCTTTTCCGATAATAATTTTTATCAGGTCAGCTAAATCATGCGTTCACAAGAAATTTGTGAATTGTCGATGAATTCCGGTAGTTTTTATATTTTTTTCCCTGCTTTCGCGGATTATCACGAATTTCTTAGTAACGCGTCCAAATCAGCAGGATAGATAGTCGGTCGATATATGTCAGACTCCGTATAATTGGAGGTGGTCACAAAAGCATTTCCGTTCGAAATGAAACATTCATCCGACAATTTGAAGGAGTTGGTTTTGATATGAAAATTGTTTTCGCACACAATTTTTCCGCATTCGAATCTTTTATATCTTGATTCTTCACAGCCTGATGTATCCATAATTGATCACGAGAATATTCTGTGTTTCACCAAATTACTAGTTTGAAATATCTGTCGAAGATGATGCAATGGTACGCTATCAAAGTACACTCACCCCTATACCAATTAGTACTTCTCAACTCTGGCTCCGCCCCTTTATGTTTATTTCCGCATGGACTTCAATCGTGCTGAGTTAGCGAGATGTTCCTTGTCTTCCTATTGTTTTATCACTAACACTGAAACGAAATAGTTATTACATTTCAACTTACCTACTATTAAAAACACCTCAGGCATTCAGGAAATTCTTGTTTTCACGAATAAATCTCTATTACCTCTCTCGAACCTTTTTAACTCTTTCGCCGTGCTGAAATCTGAATTCAAGAAACAGATACTGGGATACAAGAGAGCAAAAGAACTAATCTGTGAATTGCTCATCAAATCAGCCTGTCACCTAGATTTCTGCCAATAAGAAATTTTTAATGAGTTGATCAACTACCATTGTTTTTGGATTTTCTTCTCATGCTCACCGGGAAAATCACCTTTTCCGATAATAATTTTTATCAGGTCAGCTAAATCATGCGTTCACAAGAAATTTGTGAATTGTCGATGAATTCCGGTAGTTTTTTATTTTTTTCCCTGCTTTCGCGGATTATCACGAATTTCTTAGTAACGCGTCCAAATCAGCAGGATAGATAGTCGGTCGATATATGTCAGACTCCGTATAATTGGAGGTGGTCACAAAAGCATTTCCGTTCGAAATGAAACATTCATCCGACAATTTGAAGGAGTTGGTTTTGATATGAAAATTGTTTTCGCACACAATTTTTCCGCATTCGAATCTTTTATATCTTGATTCTTCACAGCCTGATGTATCCATAATTGATCACGAGAATATTCTGTGTTTCACCAAATTACTAGTTTGAAATATCTGTCGAAGATGATGCAATGGTACGCTATCAAAGTACACTCACCCCCTATACCAATTAGTACTTCTCAACTCTGGCTCCGCCCCTTTATGTTTATTTCCGCATGGACTTCAATCGTGCTGAGTTAGCGAGATGTTCCTTGTCTTCCTATTGTTTTATCACTAACACTGAAACGAAATAGTTATTACATTTCAACTTACCTACTATTAAAAACACCTCAGGCATTCAGGAAATTCTTGTTTTCACGAATAAATCTCTATTACCTCTCTCGAACCTTTTTAACTCTTTCGCCGTGCTGAAATCTGAATTCAAGAAACAGATACTGGGATACAAGAGAGCAAAAGAACTAATCTGTGAATTGCTCATCAAATCAGCCTGTCACCTAGATTTCTGCCAATAAGAAATTTTTAATGAGTTGATCAACTACCATTGTTTTTGGATTTTCTTCTCATGCTCACGGGGAAAATCACCTTTTCCGATAATAATTTTTATCAGGTCAGCTAAATCATGCGTTCACAAGAAATTTGTGAATTGTCGATGAATTCCGGTAGTTTTTATATTTTTTTCCCTGCTTTCGCGGATTATCACGAATTTCTTAGTAACGCGTCCAAATCAGCAGGATAGATAGTCGGTCGATATATGTCAGACTCCGTATAATTGGAGGTGGTCACAAAAGCATTTCCGTTCGAAATGAAACATTCATCCGACAATTTGAAGGAGTTGGTTTTGATATGAAAATTGTTTTCGCACACAATTTTTCCGCATTCGAATCTTTTATATCTTGATTCTTCACAGCCTGATGTATCCATAATTGATCACGAGAATATTCTGTGTTTCACCAAATTACTAGTTTGAAATATCTGTCGAAGATGATGCAATGGTACGCTATCAAAGTACACTCATCCCCTATACCAATTAGTACTTCTCAACTCTGGCTCCGCCCCTTTATGTTTATTTCCGCATGGACTTCAATCGTGCTGAGTTAGCGAGATGTTCCTTGTCTTCCTATTGTTTTATCACTAACACTGAAACGAAATAGTTATTACATTTCAACTTACCTACTATTAAAAACACCTCAGGCATTCAGGAAATTCTTGTTTTCACGAATAAATCTCTATTACCTCTCTCGAACCTTTTTAACTCTTTCGCCGTGCTGAAATCTGAATTCAAGAAACAGATACTGGGATACAAGAGAGCAAAAGAACTAATCTGTGAATTGCTCATCAAATCAGCCTGTCACCTAGATTTCTGCCAATAAGAAATTTTTAATGAGTTGATCAACTACCATTGTTTTTGGATTTTCTTCTCATGCTCACCGGGAAAATCACCTTTTCCGATAATAATTTTTATCAGGTCAGCTAAATCATGCGTTCACAAGAAATTTGTGAATTGTCGATGAATTCCGGTAGTTTTTATATTTTTTTCCCTGCTTTCGCGGATTATCACGAATTTCTTAGTAACGCGTCCAAATCAGCAGGATAGATAGTCGGTCGATATATGTCAGACTCCGTATAATTGGAGGTGGTCACGAAAGCATTTCCGTTCGAAATGAAACATTCATCCGACAATTTGAAGGAGTTGGTTTTGATATGAAAATTGTTTTCGCACACAATTTTTCCGCATTCGAATCTTTTATATCTTGATTCTTCACAGCCTGATGTATCCATAATTGATCACGAGAATATTCTGTGTTTCACCAAATTACTAGTTTGAAATATCTGTCGAAGATGATGCAATGGTACGCTATCAAAGTACACTCATCCCCTATACCAATTAGTCCTTCTCAACTCTGGCTCCGCCCCTTTATGTTTATTTCCGCATAGACTTCAATCGTGCTGAGTTAGCGAGATGTTCCTTGTCTTCCTATTGTTTTATCACTAACACTGAAACGAAATAGTTATTACATTTCAACTTACCTACTATTAAAAACACCTCAGGCATTCAGGAAATTCTTGTTTTCACGAATAAATCTCTATTACCTCTCTCGAACCTTTTTAACTCTTTCGCCGTGCTGAAATCTGAATTCAAGAAACAGATACTGGGATACAAGAGAGCAAAAGAACTAATCTGTGAATTGCTCATCAAATCAGCCTGTCACCTAGATTTCTGCCAATAAGAAATTTTTAATGAGTTGATCAACTACCATTGTTTTTGGATTTTCTTCTCATGCTCACCGGGAAAATCACCTTTTCCGATAATAATTTTTATCAGGTCAGCTAAATCATGCGTTCACAAGAAATTTGTGAATTGTCGATGAATTCCGGTAGTTTTTATATTTTTTTCCCTGCTTTCGCGGATTATCACGAATTTCTTAGTAACTCGTCCAAATCAGCAGGATAGATAGTCGGTCGATATATATCAGACTCCGTATAATTGGAGGTGGTCACGAAAGCATTTCCGTTCGAAATGAAACATTCATCCGACAATTTGAAGGTGTTGGTTTTGATATGAAAATTGTTTTCACACACAATTTTTCCGCATTCGAATCTTTTATATCTTGATTCTTCACAGCCCGATGTATCCATAATTGATCACGAGAATATTCTGTGTTTCACCAAATTACTAGTTTGAAATATCTGTCGAATATGCTGCAATGGTACGCTATCAAAGTACACTCATCCCCTATACCAATTAGTCCTTCTCAACTCTGGCTCCGCCCCTTTATGTTTGTTCCCCATAGACTTCAATCGTGCTGAGTTAGCGAGATGTTCCTTGTCTTCCTATTGTTTTATCACTAACACTGAAACGAAATAGTTATTACATTTCAACTTACCTACTATTAAAAACACCTCAGGCATTCAGGAAATTCTTGTTTTCACGAATAAATCTCTATTACCTCTCTCGAACCTTTTTAACTCTTTCGCCGTGCTGAAATCTGAATTCAAGAAACAGATACTGGGATACAAGAGAGCAAAAGAACTAACCTGTGAATTGCTCATCAAATCAGCCTGTCACCTAGATTTCTGTCAATCAGAAATTTTTAATGAGTTGATCAACTACCATTGTTTTTGGATTTTCTTCTCATGCCCACGGGGAAAATCACCTTTTCCGATAATAATTTTTATCAGGTCAGCTAAATTATGCGTTCACAAGAAATTTGTGAATTGTCGATGAATTCCGGTAGTTTTTATATTTTTTTCCCTGCTTTCGCGGATTATCACGAATTTCTTAGTAACTCGTCCAAATCAGCAGGATAGATAGTCGGTCGATATATATCAGACTCCGTATAATTGGAGGTGGTCACGAAAGCATTTCCGTTCGAAATGAAACATTCATCCGACAATTTGAAGGTGTTGGTTTTGATATGAAAATTGTTTTCACACACAATTTTTCCGCATTCGAATCTTTTATATCTTGATTCTTCACAGCCCGATGTATCCATAATTGATCACGAGAATATTCTGTGTTTCACCAAATTACTAGTTTGAAATATCTGTCGAATATGCTGCAATGGTACGCTATCAAAGTACACTCATCCCCTATACCAATTAGTCCTTCTCAACTCTGGCTCCGCCCCTTTATGTTTGTTCCCCATAGACTTCAATCGTGCTGAGTTAGCGAGATGTTCCTTGTCTTCCTATTGTTTTATCACTAACACTGAAACGAAATAGTTATTACATTTCAACTTACCTACTATTAAAAACACCTCAGGCATTCAGGAAATTCTTGTTTTCACGAATAAATCTCTATTACCTCTCTCGAACCTTTTTAACTCTTTCGCCGTGCTGAAATCTGAATTCAAGAAACAGATACTGGGATACAAGAGAGCAAAAGAACTAACCTGTGAATTGCTCATCAAATCAGCCTGTCACCTAGATTTCTGTCAATCAGAAATTTTTAATGAGTTGATCAACTACCATTGTTTTTGGATTTTCTTCTCATGCCCACGGGGAAAATCACCTTTTCCGATAATAATTTTTATCAGGTCAGCTAAATTATGCGTTCACAAGAAATTTGTGAATTGTCGATGAATTCCGGTAGTTTTTATATTTTTTTCCCTGCTTTCGCGGATTATCACGAATTTCTTAGTAACTCGTCCAAATCAGCAGGATAGATAGTCGGTCGATATATATCAGACTCCGTATAATTGGAGGTGGTCACGAAAGCATTTCCGTTCGAAATGAAACATTCATCCGACAATTTGAAGGTGTTGGTTTTGATATGAAAATTGTTTTCACACACAATTTTTCCGCATTCGAATCTTTTATATCTTGATTCTTCACAGCCCGATGTATCCATAATTGATCACGAGAATATTCTGTGTTTCACCAAATTACTAGTTTGAAATATCTGTCGAATATGCTGCAATGGTACGCTATCAAAGTACACTCATCCCCTATACCAATTAGTCCTTCTCAACTCTGGCTCCGCCCCTTTATGTTTGTTCCCCATAGACTTCAATCGTGCTGAGTTAGCGAGATGTTCCTTGTCTTCCTATTGTTTTATCACTAACACTGAAACGAAATAGTTATTACATTTCAACTTACCTACTATTAAAAACACCTCAGGCATTCAGGAAATTCTTGTTTTCACGAATAAATCTCTATTACCTCTCTCGAACCTTTTTAACTCTTTCGCCGTGCTGAAATCTGAATTCAAGAAACAGATACTGGGATACAAGAGAGCAAAAGAACTAACCTGTGAATTGCTCATCAAATCAGCCTGTCACCTAGATTTCTGTCAATCAGAAATTTTTAATGAGTTGATCAACTACCATTGTTTTTGGATTTTCTTCTCATGCCCACGGGGAAAATCACCTTTTCCGATAATAATTTTTATCAGGTCAGCTAAATTATGCGTTCACAAGAAATTTGTGAATTGTCGATGAATTCCGGTAGTTTTTATATTTTTTTCCCTGCTTTCGCGGATTATCACGAATTTCTTAGTAACTCGTCCAAATCAGCAGGATAGATAGTCGGTCGATATATATCAGACTCCGTATAATTGGAGGTGGTCACGAAAGCATTTCCGTTCGAAATGAAACATTCATCCGACAATTTGAAGGTGTTGGTTTTGATATGAAAATTGTTTTCACACACAATTTTTCCGCATTCGAATCTTTTATATCTTGATTCTTCACAGCCCGATGTATCCATAATTGATCACGAGAATATTCTGTGTTTCACCAAATTACTAGTTTGAAATATCTGTCGAATATGCTGCAATGGTACGCTATCAAAGTACACTCATCCCCTATACCAATTAGTCCTTCTCAACTCTGGCTCCGCCCCTTTATGTTTGTTCCCATAGACTTCAATCGTGCTGAGTTAGCGAGATGTTCCTTGTCTTCCTATTGTTTTATCACTAACACTGAAACGAAATAGTTATTACATTTCAACTTACCTACTATTAAAAACACCTCAGGCATTCAGGAAATTCTTGTTTTCACGAATAAATCTCTATTACCTCTCTCGAACCTTTTTAACTCTTTCGCCGTGCTGAAATCTGAATTCAAGAAACAGATACTGGGATACAAGAGAGCAAAAGAACTAACCTGTGAATTGCTCATCAAATCAGCCTGTCACCTAGATTTCTGTCAATCAGAAATTTTTAATGAGTTGATCAACTACCATTGTTTTTGGATTTTCTTCTCATGCCCACGGGGAAAATCACCTTTTCCGATAATAATTTTTATCAGGTCAGCTAAATTATGCGTTCACAAGAAATTTGTGAATTGTCGATGAATTCCGGTAGTTTTTATATTTTTTTCCCTGCTTTCGCGGATTATCACGAATTTCTTAGTAACTCGTCCAAATCAGCAGGATAGATAGTCGGTCGATATATATCAGACTCCGTATAATTGGAGGTGGTCACGAAAGCATTTCCGTTCGAAATGAAACATTCATCCGACAATTTGAAGGTGTTGGTTTTGATATGAAAATTGTTTTCACACACAATTTTTCCGCATTCGAATCTTTTATATCTTGATTCTTCACAGCCCGATGTATCCATAATTGATCACGAGAATATTCTGTGTTTCACCAAATTACTAGTTTGAAATATCTGTCGAATATGCTGCAATGGTACGCTATCAAAGTACACTCATCCCCTATACCAATTAGTCCTTCTCAACTCTGGCTCCGCCCCTTTATGTTTGTTCCCCATAGACTTCAATCGTGCTGAGTTAGCGAGATGTTCCTTGTCTTCCTATTGTTTTATCACTAACACTGAAACGAAATAGTTATTACATTTCAACTTACCTACTATTAAAAACACCTCAGGCATTCAGGAAATTCTTGTTTTCACGAATAAATCTCTATTACCTCTCTCGAACCTTTTTAACTCTTTCGCCGTGCTGAAATCTGAATTCAAGAAACAGATACTGGGATACAAGAGAGCAAAAGAACTAACCTGTGAATTGCTCATCAAATCAGCCTGTCACCTAGATTTCTGTCAATCAGAAATTTTTAATGAGTTGATCAACTACCATTGTTTTTGGATTTTCTTCTCATGCCCACGGGGAAAATCACCTTTTCCGATAATAATTTTTATCAGGTCAGCTAAATTATGCGTTCACAAGAAATTTGTGAATTGTCGATGAATTCCGGTAGTTTTTATATTTTTTTCCCTGCTTTCGCGGATTATCACGAATTTCTTAGTAACTCGTCCAAATCAGCAGGATAGATAGTCGGTCGATATATATCAGACTCCGTATAATTGGAGGTGGTCACGAAAGCATTTCCGTTCGAAATGAAACATTCATCCGACAATTTGAAGGTGTTGGTTTTGATATGAAAATTGTTTTCACACACAATTTTTCCGCATTCGAATCTTTTATATCTTGATTCTTCACAGCCCGATGTATCCATAATTGATCACGAGAATATTCTGTGTTTCACCAAATTACTAGTTTGAAATATCTGTCGAATATGCTGCAATGGTACGCTATCAAAGTACACTCATCCCCTATACCAATTAGTCCTTCTCAACTCTGGCTCCGCCCCTTTATGTTTGTTCCCCATAGACTTCAATCGTGCTGAGTTAGCGAGATGTTCCTTGTCTTCCTATTGTTTTATCACTAACACTGAAACGAAATAGTTATTACATTTCAACTTACCTACTATTAAAAACACCTCAGGCATTCAGGAAATTCTTGTTTTCACGAATAAATCTCTATTACCTCTCTCGAACCTTTTTAACTCTTTCGCCGTGCTGAAATCTGAATTCAAGAAACAGATACTGGGATACAAGAGAGCAAAAGAACTAACCTGTGAATTGCTCATCAAATCAGCCTGTCACCTAGATTTCTGTCAATCAGAAATTTTTAATGAGTTGATCAACTACCATTGTTTTTGGATTTTCTTCTCATGCCCACGGGGAAAATCACCTTTTCCGATAATAATTTTTATCAGGTCAGCTAAATTATGCGTTCACAAGAAATTTGTGAATTGTCGATGAATTCCGGTAGTTTTTATATTTTTTTCCCTGCTTTCGCGGATTATCACGAATTTCTTAGTAACTCGTCCAAATCAGCAGGATAGATAGTCGGTCGATATATATCAGACTCCGTATAATTGGAGGTGGTCACGAAAGCATTTCCGTTCGAAATGAAACATTCATCCGACAATTTGAAGGTGTTGGTTTTGATATGAAAATTGTTTTCACACACAATTTTTCCGCATTCGAATCTTTTATATCTTGATTCTTCACAGCCCGATGTATCCATAATTGATCACGAGAATATTCTGTGTTTCACCAAATTACTAGTTTGAAATATCTGTCGAATATGCTGCAATGGTACGCTATCAAAGTACACTCATCCCCTATACCAATTAGTCCTTCTCAACTCTGGCTCCGCCCCTTTATGTTTGTTCCCCATAGACTTCAATCGTGCTGAGTTAGCGAGATGTTCCTTGTCTTCCTATTGTTTTATCACTAACACTGAAACGAAATAGTTATTACATTTCAACTTACCTACTATTAAAAACACCTCAGGCATTCAGGAAATTCTTGTTTTCACGAATAAATCTCTATTACCTCTCTCGAACCTTTTTAACTCTTTCGCCGTGCTGAAATCTGAATTCAAGAAACAGATACTGGGATACAAGAGAGCAAAAGAACTAACCTGTGAATTGCTCATCAAATCAGCCTGTCACCTAGATTTCTGTCAATCAGAAATTTTTAATGAGTTGATCAACTACCATTGTTTTTGGATTTTCTTCTCATGCCCACGGGGAAAATCACCTTTTCCGATAATAATTTTTATCAGGTCAGCTAAATTATGCGTTCACAAGAAATTTGTGAATTGTCGATGAATTCCGGTAGTTTTTATATTTTTTCCCTGCTTTCGCGGATTATCACGAATTTCTTAGTAACTCGTCCAAATCAGCAGGATAGATAGTCGGTCGATATATATCAGACTCCGTATAATTGGAGGTGGTCACGAAAGCATTTCCGTTCGAAATGAAACATTCATCCGACAATTTGAAGGTGTTGGTTTTGATATGAAAATTGTTTTCACACACAATTTTTCCGCATTCGAATCTTTTATATCTTGATTCTTCACAGCCCGATGTATCCATAATTGATCACGAGAATATTCTGTGTTTCACCAAATTACTAGTTTGAAATATCTGTCGAATATGCTGCAATGGTACGCTATCAAAGTACACTCATCCCCTATACCAATTAGTACTTCTCAACTCTGGCTCCGCCCCTTTATGTTTGTTCCCATAGACTTCAATCGTGCTGAGTTAGCGAGATGTTCCTTGTCTTCCTATTGTTTTATCACTAACACTGAAACGAAATAGTTATTACATTTCAACTTACCTACTATTAAAAACACCTCAGGCATTCAGGAAATTCTTGTTTTCACGAATAAATCTCTATTACCTCTCTCGAACCTTTTTAACTCTTTCGCCGTGCTGAAATCTGAATTCAAGAAACAGATACTGGGATACAAGAGAGCAAAAGAACTAACCTGTGAATTGCTCATCAAATCAGCCTGTCACCTAGATTTCTGTCAATCAGAAATTTTTAATGAGTTGATCAACTACCATTGTTTTTGGATTTTCTTCTCATGCCCACGGGGAAAATCACCTTTTCCGATAATAATTTTTATCAGGTCAGCTAAATTATGCGTTCACAAGAAATTTGTGAATTGTCGATGAATTCCGGTAGTTTTTATATTTTTTTCCCTGCTTTCGCGGATTATCACGAATTTCTTAGTAACTCGTCCAAATCAGCAGGATAGATAGTCGGTCGATATATATCAGACTCCGTATAATTGGAGGTGGTCACGAAAGCATTTCCGTTCGAAATGAAACATTCATCCGACAATTTGAAGGTGTTGGTTTTGATATGAAAATTGTTTTCACACACAATTTTTCCGCATTCGAATCTTTTATATCTTGATTCTTCACAGCCCGATGTATCCATAATTGATCACGAGAATATTCTGTGTTTCACCAAATTACTAGTTTGAAATATCTGTCGAATATGCTGCAATGGTACGCTATCAAAGTACACTCATCCCCTATACCAATTAGTCCTTCTCAACTCTGGCTCCGCCCCTTTATGTTTGTTCCCCATAGACTTCAATCGTGCTGAGTTAGCGAGATGTTCCTTGTCTTCCTATTGTTTTATCACTAACACTGAAACGAAATAGTTATTACATTTCAACTTACCTACTATTAAAAACACCTCAGGCATTCAGGAAATTCTTGTTTTCACGAATAAATCTCTATTACCTCTCTCGAACCTTTTTAACTCTTTCGCCGTGCTGAAATCTGAATTCAAGAAACAGATACTGGGATACAAGAGAGCAAAAGAACTAACCTGTGAATTGCTCATCAAATCAGCCTGTCACCTAGATTTCTGTCAATCAGAAATTTTTAATGAGTTGATCAACTACCATTGTTTTTGGATTTTCTTCTCATGCCCACGGGGAAAATCACCTTTTCCGATAATAATTTTTATCAGGTCAGCTAAATTATGCGTTCACAAGAAATTTGTGAATTGTCGATGAATTCCGGTAGTTTTTATATTTTTTTCCCTGCTTTCGCGGATTATCACGAATTTCTTAGTAACTCGTCCAAATCAGCAGGATAGATAGTCGGTCGATATATATCAGACTCCGTATAATTGGAGGTGGTCACGAAAGCATTTCCGTTCGAAATGAAACATTCATCCGACAATTTGAAGGTGTTGGTTTTGATATGAAAATTGTTTTCACACACAATTTTTCCGCATTCGAATCTTTTATATCTTGATTCTTCACAGCCCGATGTATCCATAATTGATCACGAGAATATTCTGTGTTTCACCAAATTACTAGTTTGAAATATCTGTCGAATATGCTGCAATGGTACGCTATCAAAGTACACTCATCCCCTATACCAATTAGTCCTTCTCAACTCTGGCTCCGCCCCTTTATGTTTGTTCCCCATAGACTTCAATCGTGCTGAGTTAGCGAGATGTTCCTTGTCTTCCTATTGTTTTATCACTAACACTGAAACGAAATAGTTATTACATTTCAACTTACCTACTATTAAAAACACCTCAGGCATTCAGGAAATTCTTGTTTTCACGAATAAATCTCTATTACCTCTCTCGAACCTTTTTAACTCTTTCGCCGTGCTGAAATCTGAATTCAAGAAACAGATACTGGGATACAAGAGAGCAAAAGAACTAACCTGTGAATTGCTCATCAAATCAGCCTGTCACCTAGATTTCTGTCAATCAGAAATTTTTAATGAGTTGATCAACTACCATTGTTTTTGGATTTTCTTCTCATGCCCACGGGGAAAATCACCTTTTCCGATAATAATTTTTATCAGGTCAGCTAAATTATGCGTTCACAAGAAATTTGTGAATTGTCGATGAATTCCGGTAGTTTTTATATTTTTTTCCCTGCTTTCGCGGATTATCACGAATTTCTTAGTAACTCGTCCAAATCAGCAGGATAGATAGTCGGTCGATATATATCAGACTCCGTATAATTGGAGGTGGTCACGAAAGCATTTCCGTTCGAAATGAAACATTCATCCGACAATTTGAAGGTGTTGGTTTTGATATGAAAATTGTTTTCACACACAATTTTTCCGCATTCGAATCTTTTATATCTTGATTCTTCACAGCCCGATGTATCCATAATTGATCACGAGAATATTCTGTGTTTCACCAAATTACTAGTTTGAAATATCTGTCGAATATGCTGCAATGGTACGCTATCAAAGTACACTCATCCCCTATACCAATTAGTCCTTCTCAACTCTGGCTCCGCCCCTTTATGTTTGTTCCCCATAGACTTCAATCGTGCTGAGTTAGCGAGATGTTCCTTGTCTTCCTATTGTTTTATCACTAACACTGAAACGAAATAGTTATTACATTTCAACTTACCTACTATTAAAAACACCTCAGGCATTCAGGAAATTCTTGTTTTCACGAATAAATCTCTATTACCTCTCTCGAACCTTTTTAACTCTTTCGCCGTGCTGAAATCTGAATTCAAGAAACAGATACTGGGATACAAGAGAGCAAAAGAACTAACCTGTGAATTGCTCATCAAATCAGCCTGTCACCTAGATTTCTGTCAATCAGAAATTTTTAATGAGTTGATCAACTACCATTGTTTTTGGATTTTCTTCTCATGCCCACGGGGAAAATCACCTTTTCCGATAATAATTTTTATCAGGTCAGCTAAATTATGCGTTCACAAGAAATTTGTGAATTGTCGATGAATTCCGGTAGTTTTTATATTTTTTTCCCTGCTTTCGCGGATTATCACGAATTTCTTAGTAACTCGTCCAAATCAGCAGGATAGATAGTCGGTCGATATATATCAGACTCCGTATAATTGGAGGTGGTCACGAAAGCATTTCCGTTCGAAATGAAACATTCATCCGACAATTTGAAGGTGTTGGTTTTGATATGAAAATTGTTTTCACACACAATTTTTCCGCATTCGAATCTTTTATATCTTGATTCTTCACAGCCCGATGTATCCATAATTGATCACGAGAATATTCTGTGTTTCACCAAATTACTAGTTTGAAATATCTGTCGAATATGCTGCAATGGTACGCTATCAAAGTACACTCATCCCCTATACCAATTAGTCCTTCTCAACTCTGGCTCCGCCCCTTTATGTTTGTTCCCCATAGACTTCAATCGTGCTGAGTTAGCGAGATGTTCCTTGTCTTCCTATTGTTTTATCACTAACACTGAAACGAAATAGTTATTACATTTCAACTTACCTACTATTAAAAACACCTCAGGCATTCAGGAAATTCTTGTTTTCACGAATAAATCTCTATTACCTCTCTCGAACCTTTTTAACTCTTTCGCCGTGCTGAAATCTGAATTCAAGAAACAGATACTGGGATACAAGAGAGCAAAAGAACTAACCTGTGAATTGCTCATCAAATCAGCCTGTCACCTAGATTTCTGTCAATCAGAAATTTTTAATGAGTTGATCAACTACCATTGTTTTTGGATTTTCTTCTCATGCCCACGGGGAAAATCACCTTTTCCGATAATAATTTTTATCAGGTCAGCTAAATTATGCGTTCACAAGAAATTTGTGAATTGTCGATGAATTCCGGTAGTTTTTATATTTTTTCCCTGCTTTCGCGGATTATCACGAATTTCTTAGTAACTCGTCCAAATCAGCAGGATAGATAGTCGGTCGATATATATCAGACTCCGTATAATTGGAGGTGGTCACGAAAGCATTTCCGTTCGAAATGAAACATTCATCCGACAATTTGAAGGTGTTGGTTTTGATATGAAAATTGTTTTCACACACAATTTTTCCGCATTCGAATCTTTTATATCTTGATTCTTCACAGCCCGATGTATCCATAATTGATCACGAGAATATTCTGTGTTTCACCAAATTACTAGTTTGAAATATCTGTCGAATATGCTGCAATGGTACGCTATCAAAGTACACTCATCCCCTATACCAATTAGTACTTCTCAACTCTGGCTCCGCCCCTTTATGTTTGTTCCCCATAGACTTCAATCGTGCTGAGTTAGCGAGATGTTCCTTGTCTTCCTATTGTTTTATCACTAACACTGAAACGAAATAGTTATTACATTTCAACTTACCTACTATTAAAAACACCTCAGGCATTCAGGAAATTCTTGTTTTCACGAATAAATCTCTATTACCTCTCTCGAACCTTTTTAACTCTTTCGCCGTGCTGAAATCTGAATTCAAGAAACAGATACTGGGATACAAGAGAGCAAAAGAACTAACCTGTGAATTGCTCATCAAATCAGCCTGTCACCTAGATTTCTGTCAATCAGAAATTTTTAATGAGTTGATCAACTACCATTGTTTTTGGATTTTCTTCTCATGCCCACGGGGAAAATCACCTTTTCCGATAATAATTTTTATCAGGTCAGCTAAATTATGCGTTCACAAGAAATTTGTGAATTGTCGATGAATTCCGGTAGTTTTTATATTTTTTTCCCTGCTTTCGCGGATTATCACGAATTTCTTAGTAACTCGTCCAAATCAGCAGGATAGATAGTCGGTCGATATATATCAGACTCCGTATAATTGGAGGTGGTCACGAAAGCATTTCCGTTCGAAATGAAACATTCATCCGACAATTTGAAGGTGTTGGTTTTGATATGAAAATTGTTTTCACACACAATTTTTCCGCATTCGAATCTTTTATATCTTGATTCTTCACAGCCGATGTATCCATAATTGATCACGAGAATATTCTGTGTTTCACCAAATTACTAGTTTGAAATATCTGTCGAATATGCTGCAATGGTACGCTATCAAAGTACACTCATCCCCTATACCAATTAGTCCTTCTCAACTCTGGCTCCGCCCCTTTATGTTTGTTCCCCATAGACTTCAATCGTGCTGAGTTAGCGAGATGTTCCTTGTCTTCCTATTGTTTTATCACTAACACTGAAACGAAATAGTTATTACATTTCAACTTACCTACTATTAAAAACACCTCAGGCATTCAGGAAATTCTTGTTTTCACGAATAAATCTCTATTACCTCTCTCGAACCTTTTTAACTCTTTCGCCGTGCTGAAATCTGAATTCAAGAAACAGATACTGGGATACAAGAGAGCAAAAGAACTAACCTGTGAATTGCTCATCAAATCAGCCTGTCACCTAGATTTCTGTCAATCAGAAATTTTTAATGAGTTGATCAACTACCATTGTTTTTGGATTTTCTTCTCATGCCCACGGGGAAAATCACCTTTTCCGATAATAATTTTTATCAGGTCAGCTAAATTATGCGTTCACAAGAAATTTGTGAATTGTCGATGAATTCCGGTAGTTTTTATATTTTTTTCCTGCTTTCGCGGATTATCACGAATTTCTTAGTAACTCGTCCAAATCAGCAGGATAGATAGTCGGTCGATATATATCAGACTCCGTATAATTGGAGGTGGTCACGAAAGCATTTCCGTTCGAAATGAAACATTCATCCGACAATTTGAAGGTGTTGGTTTTGATATGAAAATTGTTTTCACACACAATTTTTCCGCATTCGAATCTTTTATATCTTGATTCTTCACAGCCCGATGTATCCATAATTGATCACGAGAATATTCTGTGTTTCACCAAATTACTAGTTTGAAATATCTGTCGAATATGCTGCAATGGTACGCTATCAAAGTACACTCATCCCCTATACCAATTAGTACTTCTCAACTCTGGCTCCGCCCCTTTATGTTTGTTCCCCATAGACTTCAATCGTGCTGAGTTAGCGAGATGTTCCTTGTCTTCCTATTGTTTTATCACTAACACTGAAACGAAATAGTTATTACATTTCAACTTACCTACTATTAAAAACACCTCAGGCATTCAGGAAATTCTTGTTTTCACGAATAAATCTCTATTACCTCTCTCGAACCTTTTTAACTCTTTCGCCGTGCTGAAATCTGAATTCAAGAAACAGATACTGGGATACAAGAGAGCAAAAGAACTAACCTGTGAATTGCTCATCAAATCAGCCTGTCACCTAGATTTCTGTCAATCAGAAATTTTTAATGAGTTGATCAACTACCATTGTTTTTGGATTTTCTTCTCATGCCCACGGGGAAAATCACCTTTTCCGATAATAATTTTTATCAGGTCAGCTAAATTATGCGTTCACAAGAAATTTGTGAATTGTCGATGAATTCCGGTAGTTTTTATATTTTTTTCCCTGCTTTCGCGGATTATCACGAATTTCTTAGTAACTCGTCCAAATCAGCAGGATAGATAGTCGGTCGATATATATCAGACTCCGTATAATTGGAGGTGGTCACGAAAGCATTTCCGTTCGAAATGAAACATTCATCCGACAATTTGAAGGTGTTGGTTTTGATATGAAAATTGTTTTCACACACAATTTTTCCGCATTCGAATCTTTTATATCTTGATTCTTCACAGCCCGATGTATCCATAATTGATCACGAGAATATTCTGTGTTTCACCAAATTACTAGTTTGAAATATCTGTCGAATATGCTGCAATGGTACGCTATCAAAGTACACTCATCCCCTATACCAATTAGTACTTCTCAACTCTGGCTCCGCCCCTTTATGTTTGTTCCCATAGACTTCAATCGTGCTGAGTTAGCGAGATGTTCCTTGTCTTCCTATTGTTTTATCACTAACACTGAAACGAAATAGTTATTACATTTCAACTTACCTACTATTAAAAACACCTCAGGCATTCAGGAAATTCTTGTTTTCACGAATAAATCTCTATTACCTCTCTCGAACCTTTTTAACTCTTTCGCCGTGCTGAAATCTGAATTCAAGAAACAGATACTGGGATACAAGAGAGCAAAAGAACTAACCTGTGAATTGCTCATCAAATCAGCCTGTCACCTAGATTTCTGTCAATCAGAAATTTTTAATGAGTTGATCAACTACCATTGTTTTTGGATTTTCTTCTCATGCCCACGGGGAAAATCACCTTTTCCGATAATAATTTTTATCAGGTCAGCTAAATTATGCGTTCACAAGAAATTTGTGAATTGTCGATGAATTCCGGTAGTTTTTATATTTTTTTCCCTGCTTTCGCGGATTATCACGAATTTCTTAGTAACTCGTCCAAATCAGCAGGATAGATAGTCGGTCGATATATATCAGACTCCGTATAATTGGAGGTGGTCACGAAAGCATTTCCGTTCGAAATGAAACATTCATCCGACAATTTGAAGGTGTTGGTTTTGATATGAAAATTGTTTTCACACACAATTTTTCCGCATTCGAATCTTTTATATCTTGATTCTTCACAGCCGATGTATCCATAATTGATCACGAGAATATTCTGTGTTTCACCAAATTACTAGTTTGAAATATCTGTCGAATATGCTGCAATGGTACGCTATCAAAGTACACTCATCCCCTATACCAATTAGTACTTCTCAACTCTGGCTCCGCCCCTTTATGTTTGTTCCCCATAGACTTCAATCGTGCTGAGTTAGCGAGATGTTCCTTGTCTTCCTATTGTTTTATCACTAACACTGAAACGAAATAGTTATTACATTTCAACTTACCTACTATTAAAAACACCTCAGGCATTCAGGAAATTCTTGTTTTCACGAATAAATCTCTATTACCTCTCTCGAACCTTTTTAACTCTTTCGCCGTGCTGAAATCTGAATTCAAGAAACAGATACTGGGATACAAGAGAGCAAAAGAACTAACCTGTGAATTGCTCATCAAATCAGCCTGTCACCTAGATTTCTGTCAATCAGAAATTTTTAATGAGTTGATCAACTACCATTGTTTTTGGATTTTCTTCTCATGCCCACGGGGAAAATCACCTTTTCCGATAATAATTTTTATCAGGTCAGCTAAATTATGCGTTCACAAGAAATTTGTGAATTGTCGATGAATTCCGGTAGTTTTTATATTTTTTTCCCTGCTTTCGCGGATTATCACGAATTTCTTAGTAACTCGTCCAAATCAGCAGGATAGATAGTCGGTCGATATATATCAGACTCCGTATAATTGGAGGTGGTCACGAAAGCATTTCCGTTCGAAATGAAACATTCATCCGACAATTTGAAGGTGTTGGTTTTGATATGAAAATTGTTTTCACACACAATTTTTCCGCATTCGAATCTTTTATATCTTGATTCTTCACAGCCCGATGTATCCATAATTGATCACGAGAATATTCTGTGTTTCACCAAATTACTAGTTTGAAATATCTGTCGAATATGCTGCAATGGTACGCTATCAAAGTACACTCATCCCCTATACCAATTAGTACTTCTCAACTCTGGCTCCGCCCCTTTATGTTTGTTCCCATAGACTTCAATCGTGCTGAGTTAGCGAGATGTTCCTTGTCTTCCTATTGTTTTATCACTAACACTGAAACGAAATAGTTATTACATTTCAACTTACCTACTATTAAAAACACCTCAGGCATTCAGGAAATTCTTGTTTTCACGAATAAATCTCTATTACCTCTCTCGAACCTTTTTAACTCTTTCGCCGTGCTGAAATCTGAATTCAAGAAACAGATACTGGGATACAAGAGAGCAAAAGAACTAACCTGTGAATTGCTCATCAAATCAGCCTGTCACCTAGATTTCTGTCAATCAGAAATTTTTAATGAGTTGATCAACTACCATTGTTTTTGGATTTTCTTCTCATGCCCACGGGGAAAATCACCTTTTCCGATAATAATTTTTATCAGGTCAGCTAAATTATGCGTTCACAAGAAATTTGTGAATTGTCGATGAATTCCGGTAGTTTTTATATTTTTTCCCTGCTTTCGCGGATTATCACGAATTTCTTAGTAACTCGTCCAAATCAGCAGGATAGATAGTCGGTCGATATATATCAGACTCCGTATAATTGGAGGTGGTCACGAAAGCATTTCCGTTCGAAATGAAACATTCATCCGACAATTTGAAGGTGTTGGTTTTGATATGAAAATTGTTTTCACACACAATTTTTCCGCATTCGAATCTTTTATATCTTGATTCTTCACAGCCCGATGTATCCATAATTGATCACGAGAATATTCTGTGTTTCACCAAATTACTAGTTTGAAATATCTGTCGAATATGCTGCAATGGTACGCTATCAAAGTACACTCATCCCCTATACCAATTAGTACTTCTCAACTCTGGCTCCGCCCCTTTATGTTTGTTCCCCATAGACTTCAATCGTGCTGAGTTAGCGAGATGTTCCTTGTCTTCCTATTGTTTTATCACTAACACTGAAACGAAATAGTTATTACATTTCAACTTACCTACTATTAAAAACACCTCAGGCATTCAGGAAATTCTTGTTTTCACGAATAAATCTCTATTACCTCTCTCGAACCTTTTTAACTCTTTCGCCGTGCTGAAATCTGAATTCAAGAAACAGATACTGGGATACAAGAGAGCAAAAGAACTAACCTGTGAATTGCTCATCAAATCAGCCTGTCACCTAGATTTCTGTCAATCAGAAATTTTTAATGAGTTGATCAACTACCATTGTTTTTGGATTTTCTTCTCATGCCCACGGGGAAAATCACCTTTTCCGATAATAATTTTTATCAGGTCAGCTAAATTATGCGTTCACAAGAAATTTGTGAATTGTCGATGAATTCCGGTAGTTTTTATATTTTTTTCCCTGCTTTCGCGGATTATCACGAATTTCTTAGTAACTCGTCCAAATCAGCAGGATAGATAGTCGGTCGATATATATCAGACTCCGTATAATTGGAGGTGGTCACGAAAGCATTTCCGTTCGAAATGAAACATTCATCCGACAATTTGAAGGTGTTGGTTTTGATATGAAAATTGTTTTCACACACAATTTTTCCGCATTCGAATCTTTTATATCTTGATTCTTCACAGCCGATGTATCCATAATTGATCACGAGAATATTCTGTGTTTCACCAAATTACTAGTTTGAAATATCTGTCGAATATGCTGCAATGGTACGCTATCAAAGTACACTCATCCCCTATACCAATTAGTACTTCTCAACTCTGGCTCCGCCCCTTTATGTTTGTTCCCCATAGACTTCAATCGTGCTGAGTTAGCGAGATGTTCCTTGTCTTCCTATTGTTTTATCACTAACACTGAAACGAAATAGTTATTACATTTCAACTTACCTACTATTAAAAACACCTCAGGCATTCAGGAAATTCTTGTTTTCACGAATAAATCTCTATTACCTCTCTCGAACCTTTTTAACTCTTTCGCCGTGCTGAAATCTGAATTCAAGAAACAGATACTGGGATACAAGAGAGCAAAAGAACTAACCTGTGAATTGCTCATCAAATCAGCCTGTCACCTAGATTTCTGTCAATCAGAAATTTTTAATGAGTTGATCAACTACCATTGTTTTTGGATTTTCTTCTCATGCCCACGGGGAAAATCACCTTTTCCGATAATAATTTTTATCAGGTCAGCTAAATTATGCGTTCACAAGAAATTTGTGAATTGTCGATGAATTCCGGTAGTTTTTATATTTTTTTCCCTGCTTTCGCGGATTATCACGAATTTCTTAGTAACTCGTCCAAATCAGCAGGATAGATAGTCGGTCGATATATATCAGACTCCGTATAATTGGAGGTGGTCACGAAAGCATTTCCGTTCGAAATGAAACATTCATCCGACAATTTGAAGGTGTTGGTTTTGATATGAAAATTGTTTTCACACACAATTTTTCCGCATTCGAATCTTTTATATCTTGATTCTTCACAGCCCGATGTATCCATAATTGATCACGAGAATATTCTGTGTTTCACCAAATTACTAGTTTGAAATATCTGTCGAATATGCTGCAATGGTACGCTATCAAAGTACACTCATCCCCTATACCAATTAGTACTTCTCAACTCTGGCTCCGCCCCTTTATGTTTGTTCCCCATAGACTTCAATCGTGCTGAGTTAGCGAGATGTTCCTTGTCTTCCTATTGTTTTATCACTAACACTGAAACGAAATAGTTATTACATTTCAACTTACCTACTATTAAAAACACCTCAGGCATTCAGGAAATTCTTGTTTTCACGAATAAATCTCTATTACCTCTCTCGAACCTTTTTAACTCTTTCGCCGTGCTGAAATCTGAATTCAAGAAACAGATACTGGGATACAAGAGAGCAAAAGAACTAACCTGTGAATTGCTCATCAAATCAGCCTGTCACCTAGATTTCTGTCAATCAGAAATTTTTAATGAGTTGATCAACTACCATTGTTTTTGGATTTTCTTCTCATGCCCACGGGGAAAATCACCTTTTCCGATAATAATTTTTATCAGGTCAGCTAAATTATGCGTTCACAAGAAATTTGTGAATTGTCGATGAATTCCGGTAGTTTTTATATTTTTTTCCCTGCTTTCGCGGATTATCACGAATTTCTTAGTAACTCGTCCAAATCAGCAGGATAGATAGTCGGTCGATATATATCAGACTCCGTATAATTGGAGGTGGTCACGAAAGCATTTCCGTTCGAAATGAAACATTCATCCGACAATTTGAAGGTGTTGGTTTTGATATGAAAATTGTTTTCACACACAATTTTTCCGCATTCGAATCTTTTATATCTTGATTCTTCACAGCCCGATGTATCCATAATTGATCACGAGAATATTCTGTGTTTCACCAAATTACTAGTTTGAAATATCTGTCGAATATGCTGCAATGGTACGCTATCAAAGTACACTCATCCCCTATACCAATTAGTCCTTCTCAACTCTGGCTCCGCCCCTTTATGTTTGTTCCCATAGACTTCAATCGTGCTGAGTTAGCGAGATGTTCCTTGTCTTCCTATTGTTTTATCACTAACACTGAAACGAAATAGTTATTACATTTCAACTTACCTACTATTAAAAACACCTCAGGCATTCAGGAAATTCTTGTTTTCACGAATAAATCTCTATTACCTCTCTCGAACCTTTTTAACTCTTTCGCCGTGCTGAAATCTGAATTCAAGAAACAGATACTGGGATACAAGAGAGCAAAAGAACTAACCTGTGAATTGCTCATCAAATCAGCCTGTCACCTAGATTTCTGTCAATCAGAAATTTTTAATGAGTTGATCAACTACCATTGTTTTTGGATTTTCTTCTCATGCCACGGGGAAAATCACCTTTTCCGATAATAATTTTTATCAGGTCAGCTAAATTATGCGTTCACAAGAAATTTGTGAATTGTCGATGAATTCCGGTAGTTTTTATATTTTTTCCCTGCTTTCGCGGATTATCACGAATTTCTTAGTAACTCGTCCAAATCAGCAGGATAGATAGTCGGTCGATATATATCAGACTCCGTATAATTGGAGGTGGTCACGAAAGCATTTCCGTTCGAAATGAAACATTCATCCGACAATTTGAAGGTGTTGGTTTTGATATGAAAATTGTTTTCACACACAATTTTTCCGCATTCGAATCTTTTATATCTTGATTCTTCACAGCCCGATGTATCCATAATTGATCACGAGAATATTCTGTGTTTCACCAAATTACTAGTTTGAAATATCTGTCGAATATGCTGCAATGGTACGCTATCAAAGTACACTCATCCCCTATACCAATTAGTCCTTCTCAACTCTGGCTCCGCCCCTTTATGTTTGTTCCCCATAGACTTCAATCGTGCTGAGTTAGCGAGATGTTCCTTGTCTTCCTATTGTTTTATCACTAACACTGAAACGAAATAGTTATTACATTTCAACTTACCTACTATTAAAAACACCTCAGGCATTCAGGAAATTCTTGTTTTCACGAATAAATCTCTATTACCTCTCTCGAACCTTTTTAACTCTTTCGCCGTGCTGAAATCTGAATTCAAGAAACAGATACTGGGATACAAGAGAGCAAAAGAACTAACCTGTGAATTGCTCATCAAATCAGCCTGTCACCTAGATTTCTGTCAATCAGAAATTTTTAATGAGTTGATCAACTACCATTGTTTTTGGATTTTCTTCTCATGCCCACGGGGAAAATCACCTTTTCCGATAATAATTTTTATCAGGTCAGCTAAATTATGCGTTCACAAGAAATTTGTGAATTGTCGATGAATCCGGTAGTTTTTATATTTTTTTCCCTGCTTTCGCGGATTATCACGAATTTCTTAGTAACTCGTCCAAATCAGCAGGATAGATAGTCGGTCGATATATATCAGACTCCGTATAATTGGAGGTGGTCACGAAAGCATTTCCGTTCGAAATGAAACATTCATCCGACAATTTGAAGGTGTTGGTTTTGATATGAAAATTGTTTTCACACACAATTTTTCCGCATTCGAATCTTTTATATCTTGATTCTTCACAGCCCGATGTATCCATAATTGATCACGAGAATATTCTGTGTTTCACCAAATTACTAGTTTGAAATATCTGTCGAATATGCTGCAATGGTACGCTATCAAAGTACACTCATCCCCTATACCAATTAGTCCTTCTCAACTCTGGCTCCGCCCCTTTATGTTTGTTCCCCATAGACTTCAATCGTGCTGAGTTAGCGAGATGTTCCTTGTCTTCCTATTGTTTTATCACTAACACTGAAACGAAATAGTTATTACATTTCAACTTACCTACTATTAAAAACACCTCAGGCATTCAGGAAATTCTTGTTTTCACGAATAAATCTCTATTACCTCTCTCGAACCTTTTTAACTCTTTCGCCGTGCTGAAATCTGAATTCAAGAAACAGATACTGGGATACAAGAGAGCAAAAGAACTAACCTGTGAATTGCTCATCAAATCAGCCTGTCACCTAGATTTCTGTCAATCAGAAATTTTTAATGAGTTGATCAACTACCATTGTTTTTGGATTTTCTTCTCATGCCCACGGGGAAAATCACCTTTTCCGATAATAATTTTTATCAGGTCAGCTAAATTATGCGTTCACAAGAAATTTGTGAATTGTCGATGAATTCCGGTAGTTTTTATATTTTTTTCCCTGCTTTCGCGGATTATCACGAATTTCTTAGTAACTCGTCCAAATCAGCAGGATAGATAGTCGGTCGATATATATCAGACTCCGTATAATTGGAGGTGGTCACGAAAGCATTTCCGTTCGAAATGAAACATTCATCCGACAATTTGAAGGTGTTGGTTTTGATATGAAAATTGTTTTCACACACAATTTTTCCGCATTCGAATCTTTTATATCTTGATTCTTCACAGCCCGATGTATCCATAATTGATCACGAGAATATTCTGTGTTTCACCAAATTACTAGTTTGAAATATCTGTCGAATATGCTGCAATGGTACGCTATCAAAGTACACTCATCCCCTATACCAATTAGTCCTTCTCAACTCTGGCTCCGCCCCTTTATGTTTGTTCCCCATAGACTTCAATCGTGCTGAGTTAGCGAGATGTTCCTTGTCTTCCTATTGTTTTATCACTAACACTGAAACGAAATAGTTATTACATTTCAACTTACCTACTATTAAAAACACCTCAGGCATTCAGGAAATTCTTGTTTTCACGAATAAATCTCTATTACCTCTCTCGAACCTTTTTAACTCTTTCGCCGTGCTGAAATCTGAATTCAAGAAAAGATACTGGGATACAAGAGAGCAAAAGAACTAACCTGTGAATTGCTCATCAAATCAGCCTGTCACCTAGATTTCTGTCAATCAGAAATTTTTAATGAGTTGATCAACTACCATTGTTTTTGGATTTTCTTCTCATGCCCACGGGGAAAATCACCTTTTCCGATAATAATTTTTATCAGGTCAGCTAAATTATGCGTTCACAAGAAATTTGTGAATTGTCGATGAATTCCGGTAGTTTTTATATTTTTTTCCTGCTTTCGCGGATTATCACGAATTTCTTAGTAACTCGTCCAAATCAGCAGGATAGATAGTCGGTCGATATATATCAGACTCCGTATAATTGGAGGTGGTCACGAAAGCATTTCCGTTCGAAATGAAACATTCATCCGACAATTTGAAGGTGTTGGTTTTGATATGAAAATTGTTTTCACACACAATTTTTCCGCATTCGAATCTTTTATATCTTGATTCTTCACAGCCCGATGTATCCATAATTGATCACGAGAATATTCTGTGTTTCACCAAATTACTAGTTTGAAATATCTGTCGAATATGCTGCAATGGTACGCTATCAAAGTACACTCATCCCCTATACCAATTAGTCCTTCTCAACTCTGGCTCCGCCCCTTTATGTTTGTTCCCCATAGACTTCAATCGTGCTGAGTTAGCGAGATGTTCCTTGTCTTCCTATTGTTTTATCACTAACACTGAAACGAAATAGTTATTACATTTCAACTTACCTACTATTAAAAACACCTCAGGCATTCAGGAAATTCTTGTTTTCACGAATAAATCTCTATTACCTCTCTCGAACCTTTTTAACTCTTTCGCCGTGCTGAAATCTGAATTCAAGAAACAGATACTGGGATACAAGAGAGCAAAAGAACTAACCTGTGAATTGCTCATCAAATCAGCCTGTCACCTAGATTTCTGTCAATCAGAAATTTTTAATGAGTTGATCAACTACCATTGTTTTTGGATTTTCTTCTCATGCCCACGGGGAAAATCACCTTTTCCGATAATAATTTTTATCAGGTCAGCTAAATTATGCGTTCACAAGAAATTTGTGAATTGTCGATGAATTCCGGTAGTTTTTATATTTTTTTCCCTGCTTTCGCGGATTATCACGAATTTCTTAGTAACTCGTCCAAATCAGCAGGATAGATAGTCGGTCGATATATATCAGACTCCGTATAATTGGAGGTGGTCACGAAAGCATTTCCGTTCGAAATGAAACATTCATCCGACAATTTGAAGGTGTTGGTTTTGATATGAAAATTGTTTTCACACACAATTTTTCCGCATTCGAATCTTTTATATCTTGATTCTTCACAGCCCGATGTATCCATAATTGATCACGAGAATATTCTGTGTTTCACCAAATTACTAGTTTGAAATATCTGTCGAATATGCTGCAATGGTACGCTATCAAAGTACACTCATCCCCTATACCAATTAGTCCTTCTCAACTCTGGCTCCGCCCCTTTATGTTTGTTCCCCATAGACTTCAATCGTGCTGAGTTAGCGAGATGTTCCTTGTCTTCCTATTGTTTTATCACTAACACTGAAACGAAATAGTTATTACATTTCAACTTACCTACTATTAAAAACACCTCAGGCATTCAGGAAATTCTTGTTTTCACGAATAAATCTCTATTACCTCTCTCGAACCTTTTTAACTCTTTCGCCGTGCTGAAATCTGAATTCAAGAAACAGATACTGGGATACAAGAGAGCAAAAGAACTAACCTGTGAATTGCTCATCAAATCAGCCTGTCACCTAGATTTCTGTCAATCAGAAATTTTTAATGAGTTGATCAACTACCATTGTTTTTGGATTTTCTTCTCATGCCCACGGGGAAAATCACCTTTTCCGATAATAATTTTTATCAGGTCAGCTAAATTATGCGTTCACAAGAAATTTGTGAATTGTCGATGAATTCCGGTAGTTTTTATATTTTTTTCCCTGCTTTCGCGGATTATCACGAATTTCTTAGTAACTCGTCCAAATCAGCAGGATAGATAGTCGGTCGATATATATCAGACTCCGTATAATTGGAGGTGGTCACGAAAGCATTTCCGTTCGAAATGAAACATTCATCCGACAATTTGAAGGTGTTGGTTTTGATATGAAAATTGTTTTCACACACAATTTTTCCGCATTCGAATCTTTTATATCTTGATTCTTCACAGCCCGATGTATCCATAATTGATCACGAGAATATTCTGTGTTTCACCAAATTACTAGTTTGAAATATCTGTCGAATATGCTGCAATGGTACGCTATCAAAGTACACTCATCCCCTATACCAATTAGTCCTTCTCAACTCTGGCTCCGCCCCTTTATGTTTGTTCCCCATAGACTTCAATCGTGCTGAGTTAGCGAGATGTTCCTTGTCTTCCTATTGTTTTATCACTAACACTGAAACGAAATAGTTATTACATTTCAACTTACCTACTATTAAAAACACCTCAGGCATTCAGGAAATTCTTGTTTTCACGAATAAATCTCTATTACCTCTCTCGAACCTTTTTAACTCTTTCGCCGTGCTGAAATCTGAATTCAAGAAACAGATACTGGGATACAAGAGAGCAAAAGAACTAACCTGTGAATTGCTCATCAAATCAGCCTGTCACCTAGATTTCTGTCAATCAGAAATTTTTAATGAGTTGATCAACTACCATTGTTTTTGGATTTTCTTCTCATGCCCACGGGGAAAATCACCTTTTCCGATAATAATTTTTATCAGGTCAGCTAAATTATGCGTTCACAAGAAATTTGTGAATTGTCGATGAATTCCGGTAGTTTTTATATTTTTTTCCCTGCTTTCGCGGATTATCACGAATTTCTTAGTAACTCGTCCAAATCAGCAGGATAGATAGTCGGTCGATATATATCAGACTCCGTATAATTGGAGGTGGTCACGAAAGCATTTCCGTTCGAAATGAAACATTCATCCGACAATTTGAAGGTGTTGGTTTTGATATGAAAATTGTTTTCACACACAATTTTTCCGCATTCGAATCTTTTATATCTTGATTCTTCACAGCCCGATGTATCCATAATTGATCACGAGAATATTCTGTGTTTCACCAAATTACTAGTTTGAAATATCTGTCGAATATGCTGCAATGGTACGCTATCAAAGTACACTCATCCCCTATACCAATTAGTCCTTCTCAACTCTGGCTCCGCCCCTTTATGTTTGTTCCCCATAGACTTCAATCGTGCTGAGTTAGCGAGATGTTCCTTGTCTTCCTATTGTTTTATCACTAACACTGAAACGAAATAGTTATTACATTTCAACTTACCTACTATTAAAAACACCTCAGGCATTCAGGAAATTCTTGTTTTCACGAATAATCTCTATTACCTCTCTCGAAACCTTTTTAACTCTTTCGCCGTGCTGAAATCTGAATTCAAGAAACAGATACTGGGATACAAGAGAGCAAAAGAACTAACTTGTGAATTGCTCATCAAATCAGCCTGTCACCTAGATTTCTGTCAATCAGAAATTTTTAATGAGTTGATCAACTACCATTGTTTTTGGATTTTCTTCTCATGCCCAGGGGGAAAATCACCTTTTCCGATAATAATTTTTATCAGGTCAGCTAAATTATGCGTTCACAAGAAATTTGTGAATTGTCGATGAATTCGGTAGTTTTTATATTTTTTTCCCTGCTTTCGCGG